>JAJOOS010013026.1:0-38469 GCA_029582725.1 Solanum chiquidenum
GCTTGACTCTTATTCTATGATGTCATTTTGAAATGGTTTGCCCTTAGTCCCTATTTCCCGTTAATTAATGTTGAATGTACTTCCGCGACCGATGAAGTGTGATGACAAGTTTGAGAGGCTTGTTTGGGGTTCCTTCGGGTTCCTTATTCACCATGTCACGTCTAGGCCCTAGGCTTGGGTCGTGACAGCAGCCTCTCTTGGGCAGTTCACTAGGGTCCTCCTTAAGGACCCTTGGTTATTCCTTGGGGAGTCGTACCTTGACTTTTTAAACCTAACCCCTTCATTCTAAGTACTAGAAGTCATATCTACGACTCTAACCCTAACGTCAAGCCCTAGAACCCTCACATAAGTCTCTAGTTTAGCCTACTAGTTTTTCGAATGTTACCGAAACGGTCCACAGAGTTGGTTTGGACAAGTATCAACAATGAAACATTCCACAAAGTTGATTTGGACAACTATCAACAATGAAACGGTCCACAAAGTTGATTTGGACAAGTATGAAAAGTGGGTATCAACCCAATTTTATTTTTAAACAATGAAACATATTTTAACTTTGTTAGCACCAACAATTAGTATTGTACAAAAATTTCTCACAATTCTTTCTCATTTAACAAATAATGACTTCAAAGTAATTTCTATGGATTCAAGTGGCACCCCAAATGTACTTAAGTAACGACAAGATTTGCTCATCTTGCTACAAACAAAGGTTTTTGAACTAAACCTAATAGCACGTTCCAAGTTCCCTTACCACAAAGAAAGTCCCAATTTACACACATTTAAAGTGTTTTGATTTGGGGATGTTTAAAAAAATTCAGTCACACTCAGAAAAATATTCAACGCATGCGATTGTGATACCATAGGTTGGCCTTCATGTAAATCTACACTAATGTGAGAACATTTGAAAGGAAATCATGTAGGAATGGCTCCTAATGTAGGCTTAGGGACGGGTAGGATAGTCATTAGAGATAAAAGTGACTTAATCCTTTCTTGAGCATTGCACTAAATTTGTGCTTTCAACATTTGTTACAGTTTTAGCATTTGATTCTCTTTATTGTCCCTTCTCTTTGAACTTTTTGACTTCTTTGAAGCTTTGCTTGTCTGAGTTTTTCCCCACCTCCTCATCTATTGAACTTTCTCCTTTTTGTTTGGTGTAATCTTCTTATTTTGTTGCAATTTGGCTTGTTTGAACTTGTGGGGAATTTTCAACTCTTTCCTCTTTCTTTTGAAGTCGTTTTTGCATTCTTAACTTTCAGGGACCTTGTAACCTTTTGTCTTTGACAAATTTAAACTTTGAATCTTTTGTGTAACTTGCACGTCTTCAGTGCGCTCAAGAAAGTTAGGCCAAAATAGGGATAGTGTGTATAAGCACTCAGAAAGGGTATAGGAAAAAAATGTGGTTATCCAAAGAGAAGGCCTAAGGCTCAAAGTGGGACATACTAAGACTTAATGTCATTTGGGGCTTTGAAAGGAACAAACGGGTCAAAGAAAGCCTACAATCATTTATTAAATCAAACATCACTCTGAATTTTGCCTCAACAAACATTTAGGCCAAGTTCTAGATCAACAAAGCAACACAATTGAATTTAATCAAAACCTCACCACACAATGCACATGAAAAATGAATCTGGTTTTGTTCTCATGAATGCATGCAAGAGAATATTTTCAAGTGTAAAAAAAAGTATGAAAGAAAGGTACCAAAAGAATCTATGGTCTAACAAGTAGTCAATCTTCTATATTGTACAAATTATATTTCATATGCACACTTGAACTATGTTGGGATCAACCAAGTCAAAAAATAATTTCAAAATATAAACATTTCAAAAGAATAAAAAAATAAAGAATGATGAACCCTAGAAGGGCTGCCTACGTATCTCATTGATGAGAATCAAGTTTGCGTAGTTCATTCAGATATGGCATGTTACATATGTTTTGAAAAATCAATGAGCCACATTGAAGGGCGAGCAACCCAAATTCAACAAAAAAAATTAATTATTTAAAGAAAAAGTAACAAAAAACCAATGAATCACACTGAAGGGTGGACAAACCAACTAAAAAATGCCAAAAAAAATTATTTTAATTTTTGAAAGGGAGTAATTGAAATGAAAAACTCACGCGTCACATTGAAGGGTGGACAAGCTAAACTTTAAAATGTCAAATAAAACCATTCTTTTTAATGGAATGTAAGATATATAAATAAAATCGAAGATATACAATGAATATAACATCACGTACAAAAATTAATGCAAAGGTACAAACCAACTTGGAGCGATGCTCCCAAAATCTGGTGTTAGAGTACAACCTTGGTAAAAATTTTGAGGGCATTCCTCGAAAAAATTTGCCCCTGTTTCAGCTTTAACAACCTCCGGTATTCAATCATGTTACAATTATCTCCTTTGTGAAATTTTTGGAGACCTCCTCAAAAAATTTTGCCCCAGTTTTTGTTATAGAAATATGGAAAGCTTACTGGGAATATGACAGAGCCGTTGTGGTGCCTATGTATCCCGTTGAAGCAGGAATCAGGTTAAACGTAATTTCAACAAATTGTGACTTTAATTGATATAGAGTTCAAACTATAAATGCTCTACTGCTATATGACTAAGAGTGGGTTTTACTTGAGAGAGGACTGGTCACCCATGTGGACTACTCGGGGTGGGGAAGATAGTGAGCGGTTATCATCCAGTGGCCAACTACATTCGCCAGGGTACCCCGATAAATAATTTGGGTAACGAACGACTGCGGCTCGCATAACCGTCCTTTAAGTAAAATAAAAAATGTCAAATGGTGGAAATTGAGTCATGATTCAATAACAATGTACAACAAGTAATGAATAAATAATTAGTACAATATGTAAATAATCAACAAAATATACAAGATATAATGAATAACATGATAAAAGAATAGTATCCTCATTTTGATAAAATAAACTCATAATGGTTAAAACTTCTAAGTCCGCAGCAGAGTCGCGATTCGCCATTATATTTGACATCTCGTGAGAGGGCGCAATGTCGCGGTGACTCAACAAAAAATAATCTTAAAAAGAGTTAAAAGAATTTTAAAAGGGGAAAACAAATGAAACAATTTAAAGGGAGTCGCCACCTAATTTTAGGAAAACTAGGAAACCAATTAATTAATTAATTTTAAAAAAATGTCTACGAAACTAATAGATTCTAGGTAAGGGGTTCAAGTTATTTCAAAGGAAAGGTGTTAGGCATCCTTCGAAATCCACAATGGTGGGTCCCGATTGAATTCATTTTTCCAAATTGAGGAGACAAAATATAATTTACAAATATAATAAACATGAAATATAAACAAATAATAAACTAAGACAATTATATAAGAAACGGCCTAAATTTGTCTGACGTTGATAATATACACAACAATGAATAAAAATATTGTTCGAACTTTTTTCGAATAGCTTCCTTGGAAAGCAACTCCCGGTACCTGTAAAGACACCTAGTAAAAGTGTTAGTAATAAATAAATATTAATAAAAATGAATAACTCAAATAATAGCTTAAAAATAAAAACTCATCTTATTAACATTGGAGGCCTTGGAAATTGACGGTAATTTCTTCATCTGCCAATTTTAACAAACAAAATATAAACATAAATTAAATTTTCGTCTTTTAACATTGGGAGACCTCCAAAACCGACGGAAATATTTTCTCATTGGCCAATTTTAATTGTATTTAAGGTTAATTATGACAGCAACAAAAAAAATAACAAAACTATTTTAAGGAAATATTTAAAGAGAGAGTCAATCAACACATGATAAGAAATAGTCAAATACATAACGAGACCAAGAACTTATATGAGAATTAAAACTTTAGTAGACCAATAAGTAAGTAAAACCAGTGGACAATAATAATAGAAACTATAAACTATAAGAAATGTGACCTGACAAATTAAAAGAGCTACATGAAACAATATGAAATGTAATCCATAGCAATTATCATAATGATACATCAATAAATTAAGAATGATATCATAGTTGAAAAGTTTTCTTAGCCGCTAAACATTTTAATTTAAATAAAAAATTCAAAGTATAACCATTGTTAAAGTTCAAACAAACAGCAAATCAATACATTGTGAATAAACAATCAAAACGAAATAATAGGATATAACATATCAACACAGTCAATCGGAGAAGACAAATTTTATCAAAGAAAAATGAAAATAACATTGGCCAGAGTTTGAACCCCTCCGGCCATATCTGAAAAATCACGAAACAAAATAGTTATAATAAAAAACTAAAATATAGATTGCTTGTTTTCCAGAAGTGGTGTTGGCGTTGGTAGGGTCTGATTTTGTTGATTTGCAAGCTCGAAGCTTGCTTGCGATGTGGGTTCTCGCCGGGTCTGATTTCGGTGATGGTCTGAGGTCTTGGGGTCGTTTACTGTGACTTTTTCACTAGAAAAAAGAGAAAACATGATGGGGTTTTGGTGGTTTCTGTTGGAGGAAAGGGAGTGATTGAGGCGGGTCACTGTTGGCTGGCGGCCTTGTGGCTTTTAGAGCTCACTAGTTTTGGCCGTGGTTTTTGGAGCTCACTAGTTTTACACCAGATTTGGCGTGAGGGAGGAGGTTGTGTGTCACACCCGGAGCCTATACCCTGGGCGCGATTGGAACTCGAGAACCATTGTTGGCCCCAAGCGAACCCTTGGTCTGACCTAACTCTTAGCAGAAGACTTACTTATAATTAGTATGAACTCAAAAGCACAATTTTACTCAAAGTCTCAAAAGCAAACTTAGAATATTTAAAAATAAACATTCAAATTGGCCTCAAGGGCAACTCAAGTCTAGAACATAACAACTGAAATGAACAAGACTCATGAACTAACGTCTATCTATCTATGAAGCCTCTAATACTATGAGGGATGTCGGGACAAAACCCCCGGTCATCCTAACAAAACTGAAATGATAAAACATAATAAATGGATCCTTCGGAAGCAAGGAGGCTCACCAAACAACTCTGGAACTCAACTTGATCAACGAAGCGATGGATGCTGATCCTGGTCACCTGTATCTACATCATAAAAGATGCAGGTCAAATGGCGTCAGTATATGGAATGTACGATCATGTGAGGGGAAATCTAAACAAGACATAAGCTTGAACTAGAACTGATAGAAACACTAATCGCATATCAACTCAACTCAGGGTTACTCAACTCATTTCAATATAAAGTAGTAGTAAATATGCATTATAAAGAAAACTTTTTAAACAGTAGATAACAATCTTCATGTATTTAAAAATACAATGTAACTCCATTGGTATGCAAAAATATAAATAACTCTGTGTATATAAGAATACAAACTATCTCTGTGGGAGATTCTCTAACCGACAACCATCACTATGAGCTATGTGATGATACAGCGTCTAGCGCACGCTGCCAGAACTGTCTTATACTTTGTCGGGGTATAAGACCTACTTCTAAGTGGATCCACTAGTCTATGCATAAAAGTAATAAGGAATTATCTAAAAAGTATGACCCTTTCTACCCACGTTGGCTACATGGTTTATGAAGACTTTGACTTATCTGAACTCGTCCCCATATCAGTGCTCAATACTACTCCTAAAATGTAACTAGCTCATATATTTAAAAAAATAACTCCTTCTGTGGTTTAAGATTATTACTCAAAAATATTTCTCTTAAAAGAGATGGTACTCAAAACTGCTCAAAAACTCTTTTGGAAATCGGTGTTTCCTGTCATCTTAAATGTGAAAATATTTACTCTTGGGAATACTTAGTTCCCATATATCATTTAAAGAAAATGAACTCAACTCTAATCTTTCTCAAACTCAAGTGCTCAATTCATAAAACAAGTTTAAAAAGGTTTGCGAAAGACTTCTCAAAAGACTCGAAAGAACTCTCAAGACTTGACTCTTAGCTCTACCTTGAATTTGAATTATGAATTCAAGGTTATGACTCATGATATAAAAGATTTCATATGTTTAGAAGTAGTTTAGAGTGATTAGAATTAGTAGGGAGCAAAGGTATATAGAGAAATGACTTAAACGGAGCAAATGATGGAAAAGGGGTGGGGGAAGGTGACCCTGGCGCATTGTTGGCGCGGGGCGCCAGCCTCTAAAGTTTAGCGACCGGTTTCTGGCACACTGTTGAGGAGCCGCCCCAGACCTTCCGGCACACCGGGGGCAAGCCACCCTAGACCTTCTGGTGCATTGATTGAAAACGCTATCAGCGACACTTCAACCAATTCTAAGCGTCAACGATCGTTAATCAGTATATATCCCAACTAAATGAGTTGGGGTCGAATCCCATAGGGAATGGTACGTACTCAAGATTCAATAACAAAGTATGAACATGGTCAAATCAGTCAAAGGAATAGACATTATCGAATAAAAACATAATTAAAATCAAGGGATGATACGAATGTCAAATAAGGGGGTTTTGGTTTTAATTATCAACTACAACAGCAGCAAACAATACAAAAATGACAATAATGAGACGGGTTCTTGGGATGTGATTTGATTATAGGCTAATGTAGACAAATGGGTAATTGCAACTGTTAGAAAATAGCTAGATATTAGTGAGTAAGCTAGACTATAGACGAGGTAAACTTTCTCTCGAATAATTTACCCCGAATCAAGTCGATTTCTCTCGAACATCGACAAGCATGCCAAATAAGAACAGCTTGCACTTTAGTCCATTCACTCTCTCGAGTTGAATGTGTGGAAAAGGGTTTAGGATTCACTCTCTCGAGCTAAACTCATGACAACCCAATACCCACAGACCATCAATCAATAATCTTGGTTTTAAAACCTCTCTCTCAAGCAAGACAAAAACACAAAAGTCGAACTGCATTTACAACTACAATTCTTAAATTAAACCACAATTAATGATTGAACTCACTTCTAAACAGTATTTAAACTAATAATTAGCAATACTCATAAACTAAATTAGCCCAGAATCAAATAATCACATCCCAAGAATTGGGGTTTTAGCTAGACATTATAAAAAGAGAAAAATCATTACCAAATTGAGTTTCCATCAACTGGTAAGATTAATTTCATCCTTACAATGCTCCAAGTCGATGAATCTCAAAGACCCACTTCCAACTTTTCAAAAGTGAAAAACTTCAACTCTTCAAAGCTTAGGAAAAATTAGAGAAAACTTGTCTCAATCCTCATAGTTCAAACTAAAAAATTATAATAATTCCTAATTCGATAGTTGATACTAAATTATATGTTCAAAACTGTATTAATAGTCACCAAAAATGTGTTACGAAGAGCCATTCAACGCATTAAGTCGGGCTCGGTGATCTTTCCTTTGGTCAGTTCCATCGCCCTTCCTTCCTTGGCCTTCAGCATTCCTCAAGTTCTATAACTTTGGGCAATCAAATCACTGCATCGCGGAACCACTCGGCGATCCGTCGACTGCTCCTTTCTCTCGCCAACTAGATTTTCTTCTTCAAGGCTTGGCACACTGGAACTTTAAGCGGTCAAGAGGCCGTTCGGTGACTCGCCAAGTGGACTTGGCGATCACCAGGCATACTTTTCTTCATTCTTTCATCTCACTTTGTTCCTTTTTGCAAATTAGTGTCCTTGCTTTGTTCCTCAATCCATATACCTAGAAATCAAGGGTTTTCCATAATTTATTGGCACAAAATAAGCATTTAGGACACTAAATCTATATAAATAAATCCCTAAATGAGTCCCTATATCGAACTCATCAACACCCCCAACTTAAACTTTTACTTGTCCTCAAGTAAAACTCAAATTCAGCAGTTCAAAAAGGATGTCTCAAACAGTGCTAAACAAGACTCAATCATGAATG
Organism: Solanum chiquidenum; assembly: GCA_029582725.1. NCBI lineage: Eukaryota > Viridiplantae > Streptophyta > Magnoliopsida > Solanales > Solanaceae > Solanum > Solanum chiquidenum. The sequence goes on from JAJOOS010013026.1 coordinate 7,792, forward strand.
CACACAACAAGACTCAACTTACTTATGCAAGGATCAATTGTGCACTCAAAGATTCAAGGTGTGACTCACCATTATCAATGATTCTCAAGTTCACAATACTTGCTTCAAATGCAAGTTCAAGCTCAACAAAGGTACTCAAATGCCCTCACACAAAGAATGATTCCATATTCACACACAATGGTTCATCACTTTATAGTTCTGAAATCACATACAACTCTCACACTAAAAAAGATGAACATGTTCATGACTTTACCATAGATTTGCCCTTATTTTTCAACCAACATTTGTTTCAACTCACTCAAGATCACAAAGGTCTTTTCAAGGCTTGTAACGGGGTTGAGTGCAAAGGTATAGTCATTTAGGCTCAGTGGTTGTTATCCTCATGAAACGTGGTATGAACATCACTTCCTTTCCTTTTATTCATCATTCTCATTCATGCTCAAAATTCATCCCCTTATTCACTTTCCATGGAATGCCGGAAACCCCATTTCTTTTGCAACTTTCACAAGCTTATTTCACAACTTTTTCATTCTTTTTCTTTTTCCTTCTTCTTTTATTTTTCTCTTTTTTTGTATGGAGGAGTTCCATATTTTTCAAAACCATGGGTAAAGGGGGATTTCTTCACACTTCTTGATTTACCTTCTCTTTTCACCGCACCCCCAACTTACGCTTTTGGCCTAAGTTGGCTATTCAAGCAAACCACATTTCATGAGGATTATGGGTGAAGGGGTAAAGAAATGTCACAATTTCTCAAGTTTCTTCCAAGAAAAGGGTAAGGCTCAAAGGGTGTTCAAGCAAAGTTCACGCACTCACAAGGCAGGCCACAAAAGAGGTATAATGTCAAATTGTTTCACTCTTTAAAAGTGTTGCCTAAGATCATTTCAAGAGCTTGCATCACTTAGTCAACCGGACCAATGGGGAAAATTCTAGGTGTCATCACACATGGTTCACGGTAAGCTCATCACACAAGGCATTGGCATCAATATCAAACAAGACTCCACACTTTCGCTAGTGTGCAATGTTCATCACAAGAGACTCAATTTGATAACCCTCTAGTCACAACGAGATGCAAAAAGTTCACATATTGCCTATGCAACTTCATTTGGCCTCATCGTAGCCGAACATTCATTTTTGTTCGATTGAGAGCACTATTTAAGTCATCGGTATTGATCATGACTGACACTCAAATTTGCACAAGAACAGCCACAATTAAATACACAAGAGGTGGCAAAAAATTTCAGAAGGGACAAAAAATCATTTACATTCAAAATAAGGAGCCACAAGCTCAAACATCCACAAAATAGTGCCAAAACATAAACAAAACCCAATGTATAAACAAAAACAATAATCACAAGAGGTAGGTATGGAAATACCTCACCCTACCACAAACAAAAACAATTTGTCCTCAAATGCAATAAGGTACTACAAATCAATAAAGAAAAAAGAGAAGGAGGTAAAGAAAATCCAGTCTACGCAGTCGCTCCATCTGTCGGGGCATATGTGCCCGGTGTAGCATCAGCAGCACTAGAACCACTAGGGTCAGCCAAGGAAGTGTTTGCCAAAGAGATCTGCACAGCTGACTCTACCAGGGCCTCCTTAATCTCTGTAAGGCCCTCGTAAGAAGGCTCCTCATCAACACCCAGCTACTCCTCATCGGTCTCAGCCTCAGACTCTGCAGCAGCTACCACCTCAGTTTGAACCTCATCTCTGGTGGTAGTCGGAGGCATATCTAGATCAATTGACATATCAGGGATCTCCATTGTCCCAAAAATCATCGACATGTCGGTGGACTTAAGCTAGTCCACATCTCTCATCAGCTCAGCAATAACGACTTTTAGAGACGTCACTTCTTCAGTAGCCCCTTGGCCACGCTCGCACAATGTTATCCTTGCCGCAAGGGAATCAATAGTAGAACTTAGATATGTCACGGCATCGGCAAGGGCCCTCTTGATCATGCCAAGAATGGTGGCCTCAAGTCTAGAGGTGTGTCGATCAGCAGAATGGGCTAGATGCCCCATCCGTAATAATGCAGCCTGAGTGAGCGGGGGTCGAGAGACAGCAGCAGTAGGACCAGATTTGGGAGGCAAGGGAGCAATAGAGGTATTAGGCGGCATGGAAGGAGCAGAGATAGATATACCTGAAGGCCCAAGGGTCAGAGTAGGCAAAGGTGCCTCTGCAGGTAATGCGTCAGTGTCCACAACTGGGGATTTATCCACCGGGGCTACCTTCTTTTTCTCGGCCTCATCTTTCAAGTACTCCACCTCAATCCTTCAGATGTCGGTAGAAGATATGGGAATCACTTCCACATCCTTCTTATCATCTCTAGGCACCCGAGCTCGTCTGCATAGCTCGATAATCAACAGAGGGAAAGGTAGAGATGTTTGGCACTGCTTGGCCCTCATAAGCATCTTCTGTGCAATAATCATCCCTAAGTTCAGCCTTGTCCCGGCAATGATGCAACCAAGATAGATTGCCTTTGCGTGGCGGAGAATCGACTCGTTCTGGGATGGCATGATAGTACTGCTGATGAAGCCAAACCAGAACCTTGCTGCTATATTTAGGTCCTTCTTTTCAGTGGGTGCTCCAACCTCGAGCCACTTGGGAGTACCGTCAGATATCATAGGAGCCAACGACTTCTTCATATTTTCTAATGTGTGTGTCCTGATCTTGAATTGACAGTCATCCTCAATTATTGTTGAACATTCCAGGACTGCATTGATAGCATCACTGTTATCACACTTCATTTTTCTGCCCCTGACAACAACATAGTCTACCGGCTTGAATTTGGTTGCAGGCTTCTTCCCTTGTGGCACCAGGGCTCCGTAAGTAGTGTAGAACTCCCGTACCCAATTGGGAACATAAGGGCCACGGGGTCGAGTGAATAACTGGAACTTGTGAGACCCCAGGCAACTCATGATCTCCGGATATCTGTCTATGACTCCATCAGTAAACAACCTCTTCACCTCTATAATAGTCCTCAGCCCCTCAGTCTTCAGTCTGTTCATAGATCGGGGAGGAGGACCCTGTGCAGTTGGTGTTGGAATAATAACCTGTGCTGGAGCGGGAGAAGACACAATGGCTTGGGGAGTCCTGATCCTAGATGGATTATTCACCCTCTTGGAATGTAGCTCAGCCCTCTACGCTGACAGTAACTCATCATCCTCATGCTCAGAAGTGGTAGACCGAGGATCCTGGTGCTCACCCTCACTCTCATAAGTGGTGAGGTGAGTGGCATAGATGTCGTCACTGTCAGAGCTGGCCTCCGGTGACGCAGGAGAAGGAGCCTTGCCTTTTCCCTTTCCTTTCCCACCTGTGGTGGGCAGTTGAGTAACTTTTGCCCTGGATGCAGCTTCATCCTTGTTGATTGTGATTCTTTTAGCCCTCTTGCGGGGTGACATGTCTCTACCATCCACTTTTGGTCTAGCCATATCTGCAAACACATCATAGAATGTAAGAAATAGTTCAAGCAAATTTGTAGAAAAATAGTTGTAAAAAGACTCGATGAACCGATCGGCGAGTACCCGAATCACTTTAGCGAGCCACATCGGGCTTGTCGAAAGGATTGGCTCGAAATTTCTCAAAAAAATTGGCATGACGGCAATGGGAGGGGCCTTTCAGTGAATCGGCGATAGCATTCGGCGAGCAAGGACTAGCCCGCTGAAAGTTACAATGTACTTTAAGGGTTGGGGCGCAGAAAGGGCGATTAAAGAAGACTTTCGGTGAGTCGCCGAGTGCACTCGGCGAACTCAGGCTTCTTGCCGAAAGTTACATAACCCAAACTAAACAATTACTTGAAATTAAAGGTGATATAGGGGGATTTGACGAACCGCCGAGTGGTTCGGCGAGCTCGACTCAACTCGCCAAACTGCCCAACGTGCCTACTTTCAATTCCGACTTCCAAATTCAACTCCGCAACCCCCAAAAACAAAATCAAACCATACACTGACCCAATTAGACTAGACCCATGCTACCCATGCCCCCGAGATACTCAAACTTCTCCTGGTTTGGCCAAATTTGGCCATTTGATGACTTTAGCCCTTTAGAATGACGTCAACTGCTCCATCATTGGGCAAAGCACGTCATATGGCACAAATGTGGGTTACTCAAACTTCACCCAAATAGACCCAACAACAAATTAGCACAACCCAACATTTTTCGATCAATTTTAAGCGCAAAATTTTGGGAAATCAATAATTAGGCAATATAGGCAAGTCTACGAATTCAAAACAAGCACACATTTACGATTCAGAGAGTCCCATCACACATCACTAAGATAAGAACAATTTCAAATGAGTAAAAATTGCTAATTATAAGTTCGGGTTCGGAAAACCAACCTTTTATGCCAAATAAATAAGTTGAAGTGCTAGGCAGCAAAGATATCCAACTCCAAACACAAGATTGACGACTAGGAAGCGGTATAAACAAGAAAATATAGAAAAATATAGTACGGGTGTGAGTTTGGGAATTTATAAAGTGAGGGAATGTTAAAGAGTTTGAAAATTTAAACATTTGGCCTTTAAAAACCATCCAGTTCTCACCCATTCGGCGACATTAATTTTGCTCTCCGACCCACTCGGTGACATGCCGAGTGGGTACTTACCTCGCTGAATTTTACAGGACCTCCAGTTAATGTGGGGGTCCAAACGGCAGACTAAGTCGCGATCGCCGACCTCTTCGATCACTCGCCGACTGGACATTTTGCTAGCCAATCTGCACTTTTCAAACACATTCCACACTTTAACCTACACAATCAACACACGATTATTTCAAATACAAAAATAAAGCAAATAAAACTTGGGTTGCCTCCCAAGCAGCACCTTAGTTAACGTCGTGGCACGACGCAAGTCCCCGCTCAAGTTTCATTTTTGGGGTTTGCCTCAGTGTCACTAGGCAACCCTTTTCTTTTCTTTGAGTAGAGACAAGACAACACCTGATCCATTTGGGTCTCTAGTAGCTGAATGAACATGGAATGCGAGGTTGTCAGTTGGCTCAGCATTGAGACATCCTCTTTTATCTCCTTCAACACTATGTCGTGCTCTTCGACTTTGTCGAGAATGAGTGAAAGTATCTCCTCAATCTTCCCACCCTCATACTCCTTGGGCTTTTACGATTGTGAGGGGGAATGTACCTATCTTTCTTTTTGTACATTACTTTCAATTCCATGACTTTCTTGGCCAAGAAATCCAGCTGAGTCACAAATGTGGCCAATTCATGGTCATTTTTTGTCTCCTTGTTGGTTTTAATCATGCCATCAAGGAGTTGGGGTGTTGTTTCATATGGTAGTTGTATTAGACTACATGGAGAAAGTTGGTCAGCCACTCTCTTCTATGCTCAGGACCAAGACCACTGTAGAAACATTCCAGTAGCATCTTATCTGGGACTCCATGAGTTGGGAACTGTTGCAATAGTGCCTTAAATCTTGGCCACAACTCATGGATAGTCTCACCCTCCAATTGCTTGAAAGTTAGGATGTCATCCCTAAGAATCATCAATCTCAAAAGAGGGTGGTCCATTGGTTCACCGTTGCTACAAGATATGTTCATCTCCTCATGTTTCAAGACAACAACACACAAACCAAAACTAAAAGTAAGTAGATTCGACTATGACTAAAAAGAATAAAATTCAACTTAATAGAAGAATCTTAACCAACACCACTCCCTGGCAGCGGCGCCATTTTGATTGAATAACGCTATCAAAGATGCTTCATCCAATTCTAAGCGTCAACGATCCTTAATCAGTATATAACCCAACTAAATGAGTTGGGTCGAATCCCACATGGAGCGGTACGTGTTCAAGATTCAATAGCAAAGTATGAACATGGTCAAATCAGTCAAAGGAATAGACATTATCGAATAAAAACATAATTCAAATCAAGGGATGAAACGAATGTCAAATAAGGGGGTTTTTGTTTTAATATCAACTACAACAGCAACAAACAATACAAAAATGACAATAATGAGACGGGTTCTTGGGATGTGATTCGATTATAGGCTAATGTAGACAAATGGGTAATTGCAACTGTTAGAAAATAGCTAGATATTAGTGAGTAAGCTAGACTATAGACGAGGTAAACTTTCTCTCGAACAATTTACCCCGAATCAAGTCGATTTATCTCGAACATCGACAAGCATGCCAAATAAGAACAGCTTGCACTTTAGTCCATTCACTCTCTCGAGTTGAATGTGTGGAAAAGGGTTTAGGATTCACTCTCTCGAGATGAACCCATGACAACCCAATACCCATAGACCATCAATCAATAATCTTGGTTTTAAAACCTCTCTCTCGAGACAGCCAAAAACACAAAGGTCGAACTGTATTTGCAACTACAATTCTTAAATTAAACCACAATTAATGATTGAACTCACTTCTAAACAGCATTTAAACTAACAATTAGCAATACCCGTAAACTAAATCAGCCCATAATCACATAATCACACCCCAAGAACTGGTGTTTTAGCTACACATCATAAAAAGATAATAATCGTTACCAAATTGAGTTTCCATCAACTGGGTAAGGTTAATTTCATCCTTACAATGCTCCAAGTTGAAGAATCTCAAAGACCCACTTCCAATTTCTCAAAAGTGAAAGACTTCAACTCTTCAAAGTTTAAGAAAAACTAGAGAAAATTTGTCTCAATCCTCAGATTTCAAACTGAAAAATTCTAATAATTCCTAATTCGATAATTGATACTAAACTAAATGTTCAAAGCTGTATTTATAGTCGCCAAAAATGAGTTGCAGAGAGCCATTCGGCGCAGTAAGTCGGGCTTGGCGATCTGCCCTTTGGTCAGTTCCATCGCCCTTCCTGCCTTGGCCTTCAGTATTCCTCAAGTTCTGTAACTTTGGGCGATCAAATCACTGCATCGCGGAACCACTCGGCGATCCACCGACTGCTCCTTTCTCTCGCCAACTTGATTTTCTCCTTCAGATCTTGGCACACTGGAACATTACGCGGTCAAGAGGTCGTTCGGCGACTCGCCAAATGGACTTGGCGATCACCAGGTGTACTTTTCTTCATTCCTTCAGCTCACTTTGTTCCCTTTTGCAAATTAGTGTCCTTGCTTTGTTCCTCAATCCATATACCTATAAATCAAGGGTTTTTCATCAGTTATTGGCACATAATAAGCATTTGAGGACACTAAATCTATACAAATAAAGCCCTAAATGGGTCCAAATCTCAGACTCATCACGCATTGGGGGTGCGTCGCCCCAGCCTTTCCCCATAACTTCTCGATGAAATTTTCTTCTCATTTTCTGACCCTAATTTGTCTAGAATCAATGAGGATGCAGAATCCACCCCAGCCATCAGAGATGGTTGGTCGTCGGACGGCAACATATAGCTAGTCGTCGCCATTAATGTTCTAGGGTTCCTTCATGTTCATAAGACGGATTTTTATTTTTAAGTTATTATTTGATTCATTCATTTTTATTCATATTTATTTATTACTAAAAGTTTTACTAAGTGTTTTTACAGGTATTCAGAGTTGCTTCCCATTGAAGCTATTCGGATGGAGTTCGAATTGTATTTTTTATTCATTATTGTGTATGTTATTGACGTTAGGCAAACCTTAAGTTGTTTATTATATTATTGTTTTATTTTATCATTTGTGTATATTGCATTGTTTATTATACTTGTATATTATTTTTATCTCCTCCTCAATTTGAAAAAAAAATGAATTTAGTCGGGACCAACAATTGTGGATTTATAAGGATGTCTAATATATTCCCTTCATAAAAACTTGAATTCCTTACCTAGAATCTATTGGTTTCATAGACATTATTTTTATTAATTAATTTGTGGATTTTCTAGTTTTTCTAAAATTAGGTGGCGACTCCCTTTTACCCCTTTCCCTTTTATAAATTCTTTTATTCTTTTAAAATTGATTATTTTTTAGCCACCGCGACGTTGCATCTTTTAGGGATGTCAACAACCCCTACTTGTGTTTTCTTCATTTTTCTTTTGTGGAGTGCAGCGAGTGTGCCATCGACTTCGACTCGCCCTCAACTTTAGCAGTCTCCAGCACATCAGATTTTAGGGTGAGCTATTCCTTCTATCTTGTGTTGGATTCTCTTCATGGCATAATGTCTTTATATTTTGGACATAGACTATTCGATTTACTTATGGTTGTGTCTTTAATACTCTTAGACTTGGTATATTGAGAGTAGATGTCCTTGATGTGATGACTTTTAGGTTTTGGGTATGATTTTTAATAGACTATTGAGGATTTTGTTTCTCACATTAATAAGTTTTGAGCTTCCGCATTATGGTTGTGTTTCATAAGTTGAATAATTAATATAAGTTGGGGTTTGAATTTGTTGGTTCGCCCACCTTGGAGGTTAAGTGTGGGTGTCACTCATGACTCATTTTGGGTCGTGACACAATAACAATAACAACAATGACAATGACAATAATAACAATAACAATAACAACAATAACAATAACAAGCAATTTTTGGTAGTAATACAAGTAGTTAATATAAAAGTAGTATAATTTTTTTTTTTAAAAAAATAAACATTTTAAGTTTTAATTCAAAGACTTAAATTTCGCTCCATAATCCGCCTAACCCTGCGTATTTGTTTAGATGAAGTTTACGAATCAGTCATACTCTGTCCAATACTGCCTCAGTTTCATTCTTAAAAAGAAAGGTTTTTGTAGTTTTAAAACAAGATCAAGAAATAAATAAATATAACTTGAGTTGGATGATGATTGTTTCGAAAGTGTAATTTACCAATTCATTTTGTCAATTTTTATATTTACTAACAAAACATACCTAAGATTTTGCTTAATATCTATCTGTAGTTACAAAAGAACTTTTTTATCATGATCAGTTTATTAATTATTACATGCTATCTAAAGAAATAATTTATATTTGTTAAAAATAATTTTATTTAATTAATTTATATGCTAAAGTGAATGCGAACACAAAAATAATTTGTATTTTGAGTTAATTTTATACTACTAAAAAAAATGAATAATAACCTTATTTTTAATATTAACAGTTCTAAAATGTTTCAGTTATTTTAACAGATTACATATTTTATCCGTATTTTTTGTCAAATATATTAATTATTTAATTATGTATATAAGAGTTGAATACTTTAGAGTAAAAAGAATAAGAAAATAAAAGAAAAAAGGGGGAGTGGAAGAGGAGGTGGTGGATGACATGTAAAGTAAGTAAATGAATCCACTATTCAAGTGTCAAAAGAAAATGAAGCCTAACACTATTATTATATGTTGTGCTTCTCTAGTATAAAACTTTTCAAATGAGATGACCCCCTGATTAATTTTCCTTTTTTTTTTAGATACGTTATAAATATATTTGTATTATAGTGAATTTTGTTTATTATGTGGAGTCTTTTTTAGAGAAAAGTTAGGAATTTTACTTGGGGATCAAGTTAGGTTTCCCCTATAAATAAAGGGGTTTCCTTTTTTGTAAATCACATTTGTGAATCCCAAAATATCCCTCGAGAGAAATTATAAGTCTTGTCTCTTCTCCCTAATTTCTTCTTATTACTCCCTCTATCCCTAATTACTTGTCCACTTTTGAATTGACACGCCTATTAAGAAAATAATTATATACTTCCTCTGTCCCTAATTACTTGTCCACTTTTTATTTTTTAGTTGTCCCTAATTATTTGTCCATTTCGACATATCAAGAAAAGACAAAAAAAATTACCTATTATACCCTCAATTAATTACTTTGAAAAAGGTAGAACTTGTTGAAAATCTTAAGTTTTTAATTCATCCACTTCATAATTAATAGGGGTAAAATAGTAAACTCATTATGTCAATAATTATTTTCTTAATAGGCGTGTCAATTCAAAAGTGGACAAGTAATTAGGGATAGAGGAGTCAATTCCCTAAATGGTTCCCCAAGTTTAGGGAATTTTCTTGAAATATAATTTATGTTTCATTTAGGACCAAAATATCATTCAACTATTACTATTTTCCTCCAAATACACTTGACACTTCAAAAGCCTCACTCTCTCTTAGTTGACATGCCATGTCATTAAAGTCTTTTTTTAAAATAATAGACTAATTTGATTTATTAAACTTATTTAACTAAAATAATGATCATATTACTTTTACAAATATATATATTAGTTTATTAAGAATAAATCTTCATACTTAAGAATATTTTATTATAATTAAACTTTTTATTTTTTTATGTTCTGAAGAATAGGTTTGTAAAACGTACTATAATATCATCAATTCTGAATACTTATAAATATATATATTAAAAAAATCGATATACAAATCACTAATGAATGCTAGCTTACATCAATTAATCATAAATTTTATAATGAATCAATAATATTAAATATCAATTAACTATTACAATAAAATAAATTTTGTATTTTGAAATTTATGCTTAGTATATTTTTTCTTGAAAAAAAATAGAACGTGAACAATATTATTACTATTTTTTATCCAAAATAAATAAATAAATACTAAGTATCAAAAAATTCTCCTTCTATTATAGTTGATATGTCATGTTATTAAATTATTATTTCAAAAAAATAATAAACCTATTTAATTTATCAAACTTATGTCTCTACGAAATAAATAAATAAATTACATGAGAATTTATGAAGATTATAAAAAAAAAAAAAAAAACTAATTCCTTTATACTTTTTTACCAAACAAAATTCAATAAAAATGTGATTATTACTTGGTAATTTCAAAATCCCTAAGCAAATTATTTGAAAATTCTAAGCAATTATTTTAATAAAAGTATTCAAATAAATTTGTAAGGTTGAAAAATAAGTTGGTAAGAAAGAAAAAATTATTGTTTAACTTTTTAAAATTTAATTTTTTGTTTTTATTTTTTTATTGCTATATTATATTATATTTTAACTTATCATACAATTAAACACCAATATATATTCTAATTTCATCCCAAATTGATGAAATATAAGTAAAAATTAATTGAATTGCTTATTTTAATTCAATAATATACATATCATATGAGATTAATATACTAATAAATAAAGATCAAAAATATATTTTCTAATATAAATATTATTCACTTTCTATTTTCTTTTTTTAAAAAAAGATATTGTAAGTATGGATTACAAAATACCCAATTAATTATTTTTAATAGTTAATTGACCTTTAATATTATTGATCCATTATATAATATATGATTAATTGATGTAAGTTGAAATTCATGATTTATATATCAATATATTTTGAATATATGTGTTTATAAATATTCAAAATTAATGACATTATAGTAATTTAAAAAAGCTATTCTTGATAGCATAAAAAAAAATTATGATAAAAGATTTTTAAGCATGGAAAATTTCTTCTAAATAAACTAATATATATACTTTTTAGAAAATAATAAGATCGTTATTTTAGTTATTTGATGAATTAAATAAGTCTATTCTTAAAAAAAAAACAGCTTCAATGACATGGCATGTCAACTAGGAGAGAGTGAAACTTTTGAAGTGTCAAAAGTATATTTGGAGGAAAATAGTGATAGTTGAGTGATATTTTTGTCCTAAATAAAACATAAATGATATTTTCAAGGTAATTCCCTGAACTTGGGTGACCATTTAGGGAATTGACTCAGGATAGAGGGAGTAATTTCATAACACGTTATTAGCACGAGTCTCTAAATTTAGTGGAGAAAAATCTTGTGGTCAAAGAAAAAATAAGGCTTGAACGAGAACGGTATAATTCTCCAAAAATAAATAGTTAAGTTTAAGATGTTATACTGCTCTCTACTTTAAATTTTCAGATTGATTGTAAAATTTAATATTATAATAGTCATCTGAACGATTACCAGGTAAGTTTTAAAGAATTGTATGAAATATAGCTTTATGGCAGTAGTGTATTACTAATGATAAGGATGGCCTATACGACCTTTCTTATTTTATTTTGTACGCTTTGATAATTATTTTGTTAATAATATATTTTATGTGTTGCAACGTCATATACCTTGGAAGATATGTTTGTGAAACGTTTCTACATTATATGTATATGTATTAGTATTCCTTAATTATTGTATTGCACTTTGTTAGTCTATTATGATTTTGATTGACAGTAAGATGGTGGATATTTTATCGTATTAAAAGGATGATAGATTCATGTCTAATCTCACAAAAAAAATTATTATGTACGAGATATATATATATATGATATGGCAGATAAAATTTGTATGAGGCTCCAGTTATACTTTGTCAAGTAGATAATTGGGTCCCATTTTAGAAAATGGCCCAAACTATCCTTTCTCTCTCTTCCCTTAAGGCATCTCCAACCCTACACTTTATTTTACTCTCCAAATATAGAGTTCTCTATTTTTTCAGACAACCAACTCCAACCTAATTCTCTATTTACTCTCTAAAAAAAAAATCTTTTTCCCTCTTCTCAATATTATATTATTATTTCTATTTCATTCTTATTTTCTTATTTCATAATATAAATCATTTATTTCTTTTTCCCAATAATTACTTTATATAATTCTCATGTGATACAAAATTTTATTTTTTCAAATTTTTTATTTAATATTAAATTATATTTTATTCTAAATTTTTAAATACCATAAATTGCAAGAAAATATTTTATAATATATAAATTAATGGACAAATTCAAATAAAAGTGAAATACGATTACATAAACATTGCATAAACACTCAATTTGTGAAACTATTATGTTGTTCCCATAAATACTCTATTAATGCATTACGGAGTTTAAAATGAGCATTTTGTCCTTAATTTTATTATGTCTAGCTAAAAATTATTCAAATCGGAGATTTTCATCTATCACCATTTTTGTCGTTTGAGTTGGAGCCTCTACTACATCTTGAATTGGTGCATTAAGATCACGTTCATCCTCAATTATCGCGTTGTGCAGTATAATACATGTAGTCATTATATCATGTACCTCTTCCTTTCTCCAAAAACGTGACGGTCATGTAATAATTGCAAAACTCCGAATACACGTTCAACATCCTTTCGACATGATTCTTGTTTCATCGCCAATTAATTATTATGTTATGTATTGTATTTTACCTTGTATTTAAATTATTATGTTATGTATTGTATTTTATCTTGTATTTAAATTATTATGTTATGTGTTTTATTGCTATCTTGTATTTAAATTAAATTTTTCATCTTACCATTTTAATTTTGTTTATTCTTTATAATGAAAATTAATAATAAAATAAAATTGTGTTAGTGATGAAAATTATAAAAAATATAAAGATACTATTAATTTGAAATTAAAGTAGTATATATTAAATAATATATTTTTAAAATATTATATTACATTTATAAAGAATTAAGAATATTAGATATTTATTAAATAAAATTATATGTAAAATAATATGTTAATTAGAAAGTAATGAAAATAATAATAAAGTATTGAAAAAGTGAAATAGGGAGTGTGAATAGTAGTTCTCCAATATTCAACTCTCTAAATTTGAAGAATAGAGAGTGATTTGGAGGTGGGTTGGAGTGCCCATTCTCTATTTTACTCTCCAATTATAGAAAATGGAGAGTAAAATAGAGATGGATTGGAGATGGTCTTATAAAGTTTTTTTCCCTCTCTCTTACTTTTTACTTTTTTTTTCTTTGGCTTCTTTTCCAACCATTGTTCTAAATTTTGCAATTCTATTCTTTAATAATTTTTCATTCTGCTTCTGACATTGTGATATTATTTTTCCATTTTGATATTGATTATTTAAATTGCTAAAAATAGTTATATAAAATTATTTGTTAATTTACGAATTAAGATATAATTAATTACAATTTTTTTATTATAATAATTAATTCTTTTTGAAAGTGTAAATAAAATTTATAAAGTTAAAAAAATAAAGGTGCAAATTAGTAAAATTAATATTTTATTTATGATTTCTTAAGAATTTTGTAAAAAGAAATATTGACTATCAATATGAAAAGAAAAAAGGTATAAAATTAATTTGTTCTTTTATTCTTCTCTCAACAATTTCATGCTTTCAAAAGCACTTAAATTCATCAAATACTCTTCAGAAAATATAACGGAAAGAGCATCAACGATCTTGACAAACAATTACATAAGTTTTGATACTATTTTCCTGATATTCAAAAATAAAAAGCATCCATAAACACCTACATATATATATATATCTTTCCATCAATTTATATGATATATTTTATTCTTAAAATTCAAGCTAGGTGAAATTTAATAAATATTTTGTTTATCTACTTTTCTTACACGTTCCTTAAGAAATTATAAATAAAAATAATTTTGACTTTACGAATTTTATTTATACTTTTTTAAAAAATTAATTGTTAGAATTAAAAAAGTTACTTATATCTTAATTTTATAAACTGAAAATTAAATACAAACAACCATTTATTACAATATAAATAAATAACATCGAATAGAAAAAATATATATAAACAGAATAAACTAAAAATATATATAATAATCATAAAAAATTATTCACTACGTAAAAAAGAAACAACATTAACTAATTATATTAGCTAAAAATGCAAAAAAAAAAATAGAAACAAAAAATACATCAGGCGTAAAAAGCCAAAAAAAGGTGGAGGGGACTTAAAATAGATGGCAGATGGGTCTCAGCCATGTCCACTTGTCAATCAAATGATGTCTCATACAAGGATGACGTGGCGTACCTCATGCATAACAAAAAAAATTCCAATCTCACCATGGGGTAAGACATCATATATATTTGAATCCAGGTGCACAATGATGCGACAATGTTAGATTTAAGTCTTATCGATTTATATATGGCATAAAAAACCTTTATATGGATAAGTCATTGGGTTTGAGTCTCAATGCGCCATATTGATGATATAATAATGACTAAGGCAAAATAATATATTTTGGATGAAATTAGACATAAAACATGTCCCATTGAAATCGCTCCATTCCCTTAAAGTTAATGTGACAGTAGTGCAGAATATGTCTGAAAGAGACAAGTGATTAAATATTGCACATGAATGTGAAATGAGGTACTAAGTTATCATAATTTGATGTACTTAGATGATTGTGTTCCATTCATGAAGAATGAGAATTTTTGCTAAATGCTAAAAATATAGATCCATTTTCTAAGGTGAATGAGGTGTAGCCCACCATACTAGCCGTGGAAAAGATCACGATCTTTGGTCATGGACTTTGTATCACTAAGAATATCTCTTGACAGACATGTGTCACAGAAAATTTCCTTGTTTCATCTTCTGGCTTGTATTGGACAAGAATTGGTGCAATTGAGGTATATTCTATAGTAAATCAGAAGTTTATTAATTTTAATACTCAGATCGTCTAGGATATCTTGGGTCTATAATGATGAGAAGAATTATAGAAAATTCAAATAAACATCCATTAAAGAACCTAAAGATTCTTTTAAATGGTGGATTTTATTGTACTGTTTGTTATCAAGGCAAGTTAAGTTTAAGTTCATCATCAATGAAAACTAAGATTGAATCCCCTACATTCTAGGAATGTATACATTGAGATATTTGTCGACCTATTCAACAACCTAGTGGGTTGTTTAGATACTTCATGGTCCTAATAAATATTTCTTCTAGATGATTTCATGTGTGCCTATTGTAATCTCGAAATTTGGGGTTGCAAAATTGTTGCCACAAATAATATGATTGATGTGTTCTGAAATCATATTAAATCCATTCTCCTTGGCTACAATTTAGAGTTTTCATCCCCAGCATTTAATGATTAATTCCTATCAATTGGGATTGAATAATTCAATATTGAAGTGAATGTGATAGTGAAAACTAGAGCTTATCAATACGGATATACATTTTATCATGATGGGATCACAACTCACCTTCAGAAGAGATAGAGTAAATGAGAAGAATCAAATCTGAAATTTGTTCATATAACAATAAATTAGAAATTTACTAAAACAAAATGTACATGTCATAGTAAATTTGGAGTTACTGATACTAATAATTTTATTTAACATAAATGACTTGGCAATCCATAGATGTGCATACTGAGTAATAGACATATATTCAAGAACTAAAAAGTTCTTCAAGAATTTTTTATGTTGCTTGTTCTCATGTAAGTTGATTGGATCAACTAATGTTGGGATTAAATTTCTAAATTTTAAAAAATATTAAAGATGAATATGAGCCTATTCACTTATCATGTGATATGATAAATAAATTCATCTATTAGATAAACACATTTGCGTTTGTTGTCAATCTGCAGTTTAACATTCACAAAATTATTTGTGTAAAAAATTGAGTCAAGAGCACAACTTTCAAAATATGTAGTCAAGACAATTCATCTTGATAATATTGATGAATATTCGAGTTGATGTGAAATTAAATTCTTTAGATAAATAGTCAATCATTGCTTATAAGAACAAAGTTTCATGGTCTGAAATATAATGTATTGCATACTAAAGTAATTGAATGGACAAGATCAATAAATTGTGATCAATATTTGTTTCAATTAATTTATGAACAGACAGCAAATATTTTTCATCTGATATTTTTGATGTGTAGTATATAATTAATGAATATATCATGATGCACAAAGATGGATTCTCCAAAATAGGTTGAGATATATATTAGTTTGTCTATTATAAGGGGAGATAAGAAGCAACACAATGATTGCAAATGGTCCCATTGAATGTCCATAAATGATAGAGTCTATGTCATGCATGAAGCATGATAGACTGATCGGTTCTAAATAAAATGATCCTTGAAAAAGGGGAGGAGCAAATAGTTAAAATGATCATAATAAGGAGATAATGTTCTCTGAAAGAGCCTAGAACATAATGCTTCATGAAACCTCATGAGAGGGGTATGTACCTGAAAATAAAGAAGAGATGAGATCTCAATAAGTTATGTCGTATTGTAAATCGATACAACGTGATATCTTGTTGACAATATATTTGATACAATAGCGTGCAATATTGTAAAAGATTATGATGATACAAATTATATGTCTATTAAAATATGTTGGTGTAGAAATAATTATCTAGTAAAAAGTGAAATGATGCTTCTTGATATGCGTAAAGCTTATTTGACTTGCAATCTAGACACTGAAGATATCATACATTTAGTATTGAATGTTGACTGATATTAAAATATCATATGGACTCAAAATGCATGAATCATATGTAAATTTTTGGAAAACTTATTTATAATCCTCACATGGATTAAATCAATCAAGAATCTTTTATATTGTTATAGAAGTTGATAACTTGAATTGAAACTCTTGAAGAGTTTTCCAAAGGCAATAAATTATTTTCTTAAAGAAGTAACTTGCATAATTTCTTTAATCCTAAAGGATGATTCATAAAAGGAGAAGAAGAAAGCACATTTCTGTTGGGAAAGACAAGACACTAACAAGAATGTCTGACAGGATAACAGTAGAATAATACCCAAGTCTAAATTTTCTCTTTCAATTTGAACCAAGAGAAGACAAACTAAATCAAGCAATACGAAGAATGGACAACAAGTATATCAACCAAACTAAAATAATAAGACAAGAATAAACCAATCACACAAGATACAAAGATTTACATGGAAAGCCCTTCGATGTGAAGAGTAAAAAATCACAGGACCAAAAGCTCCACTATAAACACCAAGAGTTACAAAATTGTTCTCCAAAATGACCACAAAACAAGTGCCGAACAACGAGCAACAACAAAATAAGATTGCACAAAAATTAGAGAATTAAAGGAGAGATTTCACCCAAAAATGGGCTACTGTTCACGCCCCAACATCAGAAGCTACAGACCTCCAAATCCGATCTCCACCATTGAATTGCTAGAACCGGATTCTTAGAACTTTCAGTTCAAATTTGAACACGATCCAACGGTTAACAAAATGGAAAACTCTGTTTAAAGCGGACTGTCTGAGCAGAAAATTTCTTGAAGCAAAAACGTGATTTTTCTCTCTCAATCTCTAAAACAGATTTCTCTTGATTTTTCTCTCTTGTGTTTTTGAAAATAAGGCCTAAATAAGCCTTATATATGCCACATAATATTGAGCTTATAGGCTAAAGTGGGCTGGTCCTAATAAGACTTTTATTATCCACATAGGAAAGAAAAAAAGATCTTCAACCCAACAATTTCATCAAAGTTTTTCTACACACATGAGCTCTCAAGAATGATGATATCAACATGCAACAGATTTGTCCAAGTAATGATATGAGTGATTTATTCATCAAATCTCTACCAGCTATAACTTTCGAGAAAATGGTGTACAAGCTTGAAATGTGAAGATTCAAGTCTTTGGATTGATATTCAAATTAGGGGGAGTTAATACGCGATGTACTCTTTTTTCCTGAGATCACAAGATTTTATCCCATTGAATTTTCCTTGTAAAGTTTTTAATGAGGTATCCATAATGCGTATTATTAGATATGTGTACTCTTTTTTTTCACTAGAATTTTTTCTCATTAAGTTTAATCTAATAAGGTGTTAACGAGGCATATAATTTATCAAATAGGCATTCAATGGGAGTGTTATAAACATAATTGTATTATAGTAAGGTCCATTATGTGGAGTCTTTTTTGGAGAAAAGTTAGGATCTCTACTTGGGGACCAAGTTAGGTTTCCCCTTAAATTCGTTCATTGTAAATTAGATCTGTGAATTCCTAAATATCTTTCAAGAGAAATTATAAGTCTTCCCTCTTCTCCCTACTTTCTTCTCATTATTTTATATAGTTTCATAACAAGATATACTTTTAATTATTTTGATTGATTTTATTTTAATCGAAAAGGAATTTTAATTTGAGCTTCTTATGTAAATATACAATCCGCCAAAAAAGAAAAATTCAACTAAATGACCGTAGGTATATGTAATGTATCGATATTGTATAAATAGTGTATATGCATCACTATATGAGTTCCTATTTATATATCGTAGGAGTTCATCTTCCTCAATGAACTGAATTATTTTCCAATTTCGACGGCTCAAATCTCCTCTGAACAATCTCAAATCTTATATAAATGAGTTCCTCTTGATGTTCTGAATTTTTTGTTCATTCGAAATGATTTGCATTTGCAGCAGGTCAAATTTTAAAATTAAAGCTTCAAAGTTCTTCAAAAAAATTAATGAATATCACCTCAAAGCTTTCTCTAAACAATTCAAATTTTAGATATTTTCTTCTCTCAATATTTCAATTTGTTTTGATACACTATTCACTCGAAACCATTCATTTAAATTTAATATTCGGGACACTAGAAAAGGCTTAAAATTGATATTTTTTAATTCTACTTGTTTTGCTATAAGTATTATTAAAAGGAAAATCATATGATGAAATTACCAGAGTTTCACTTTAACATTATAAAACAGAGGAGAAAGTGGGAAAAGAAAGAAAAGAGAGAAGGAAGGAAAACAATGGAGAAAATGAGAAAAGAAGATTACATGGCTATAGCGAGTAATAAAGCAACCATTAGGCTATCTTTTGTGCAATCGGTCGATTTTTAATCTTACGAAATCATAATCCCGATTCCCGGGTAACAAAAAGTACCTTATAATTTAAAGGGAAAAGGGTCTGATATATCCCTCAATTTTGTCATTTGGAACTAATATGCCTCTTGTTATCAAAGTGACTCATATATACCCTTACCGTTATACAAACTGTTCACATATACCCATGTCGTTACAAAATGAACTCACATATACCCTTCATTTAACGGAAGTGAAAAATTTAGTTTTAAATTTATATTTTTGACTTTTAATTTTCCAAAAAATATTGAGGGGTATATATGATTCTTCTAGCAAATTTCAAGGTATATTTTAATCTTTTTCATATATAAATTACTTTATGACTTCTTTGATTATAATTATTTGAGTTTCTTATTCTTATTTTACTCTTTTCTTTCATTCCTTAGTGTAAAGAAAAAAAATTAAAACTATTTTTTTGTGGCTATATTATAATTTAAAACCTTTTTTTTTTTTGTCTATATTGTAATTTAATTTTTGTATTTGAAGAAAAAATTTGGTCATCTATAATAAGTTTTACAAGTGAAATATAAATAAATTTGACCATCAAAATAATAAATAATCCCTCCGTCCCATTTTATATGATGTACTTTGATTTGACACAAACTTTAAGAAAAATGGAAAGACTTTTAAAACTTGTGGTCCAAAATGAATGATAGAAATTTGTGTGGTTGTAAATCATTTCATTAAGGGTAAAAAAGACTTTTTATAGGCAAATTATTACTTAAAATAGAAATGTGTCATTCTTTTTTAGACTGACTAAAAAGGAAAGTAAGTCATATAAATTGGGACAGAGAGAGTATAAATTAGTCATTGAAACAAAAAGAAAAGTAAAAAAAAATATGTTTGAGGAGGATTAAATATACTCATATGGGATTAAAAAAATTAAACTAAAATTAATTTTTTTCATTTCCATTAGAGGAAAAGGGTATATGTGAGCCATTTGTATATAAGTAGGGGTATATATGAGTCACTTTCATAGCGAGAGGTATATCAGCTCTAAATGACAAAGTTGAGGGGTATATCAGATCATTTTCCCTAATTTAAATATAAAACTTACCTCATACTTCAAATTTATAAAACGCTGGTAATACGACTACTTTAAAAGGATTCTAATAAATAAAATCACACAAAGATATACAATGAAATCCTCTACCCTTATACCAAAATTTTATTTGCAGCAGTGCTTGAAACCCGTGGCACATACATCACATCACACGTTGTGCTCTTAACACTATACCAAAGCCGAGAGTCAAAGGTGTATTCAACTATCATCACCAGAAATATTAGGCACATACATCAGACATTCTGTTCTGCTCTTGCCACTGTATGTACCAAACAAAGGTGTCAACGTTGGACTAAGAGGGTATTTGGATTGACTTTAGGTTGGTTTTTAACTTCGACAAGTGTTTGACAAATATAAAAATTACTTTGATATAAGTTTAAAATGATTTAAAATTAAATTAGCAAGAAGTGTTTGACAATGTCAAAATGACTTAAAATAAGTCAAAAACCAAAAATAAATATTATTTTTTTTACTTAAAAATCATTTAAGTTTTACTTAAAAGCTACTTTTTTTTAAAGTGAATCGAGACGAACTCTAAAGTTATCATCACCAAAAGAAAACCTCAGCTTTCCATTTGCTCTAACCCTCCATAAAAAATAAAAAATAAAGGAAAGGGGTAGTAGAAATGGTTCCTATTTTTTGCTCTTATTTAACAAACAAATAAAAATGTGGTACATGTTGAAGACAAGTATCTGCACTCTTCTGCAGATGAATCTGCACACCCCCTAATTAGGGACATGACATGGAAAAATGGGGGCAAAGGCTGGCTGGCTATATACTACAATTCACAAGCAGGCTACAAATACAAATCTGAACCTAATAGGAGACACCCAAATACACCTTACTATCAAGTGCAAGTTTTAAAATTACAATTGGGCTAAACCATATCCTATCCAAAGACATGCAGCCTGCAGCTAACACGACGGTGGTTGAAGTTGCTTCAACCGTCTTACTACCTGCTTCATTGTAGGTCTAGTAGAAAGAGAGTCAACCGTGCAGACCACAGCCAAGTGTAGGACCTCAACCAAATCATCATGTGGACCTGAATCCCATAGACCAGCAGTAAAGAACTCCTTGGCACGGCCCTGGCGTAAAAGCATGCATGCCCAAGCAACAATATTGAATCCATTTCCATAAGAAGAGAAAGAGGGATCAAGTGCTTTCTTATCTGATATTAACTCAAGCAACACAACCCCACAACTGTAGACATCAGCCTTGTCCGAGACGCGGCAAGTCATGGCATATTCAGGAGCAACATATCCAAAAGTTCCCGCCACACCAGTAGTCGCATGGGTCTCTGAAGTTCCCAGTAATCTAGCCAAACCAAAATCAGATAAATATGCATTATACTCCTCATCCAATAGGATGTTGCTTGGCTTCACATCACGATGAAGCACACGTGGTACACACTGATCATGCAGATAAGCAAGTGCACGGGCTACATCCAAAGCAATCTTGTGAAGAACCCTCCAGTCCACAGCCCTTGTAGACCTCTCCTGAATAAACTTTTCCAAATTACCACCTGGCAAAAAGTTATAAATCAGAAACATTTCTGTTTCACTATTATGATATCCTATCAGAGTTACGAGGTTTGGATGTCGAAGCCTCCCCAGAGTTCTGATTTCTGCATCAAACTGCTGAATCCCCTGAAAACGTCCTACAGCAAGTCGCTTTACTGCCACTAGGAACCCTGGTGCAATCTCCGCTTTGTATGTTGCTCCAAAACCTCCACTGCCTATGCAATTGCTAGCATTGAAGCTCCCTGTGGCCCGCACAACATTTTCAAATGTCAAAGGAACTGGAACTTCTGTAAAAACTGTAACTTCTTTCCTGGTAGATCCAGCAACTCTAGATCTTGGATTCCATTTTCTGGTGTAAAAGAACAGGACTATCAGAGCAAGAAGAACTGACACAATAGCTGCTGCAGATGTTATGGATGCAATCTCTATGGAGTTGAAACCACTGCTCCCTCCTTTTTGGGTTGAACCTGAAGGAGACGCAGCAGAATCTTGTGAGTCCCCTATTCTTCCCTGCTGATCTGTAGAAGGTGTTGATAGAGAAAATACATGGCACGATTGCAGAAAAGGGTTTCCCTGAACACTATTGCATTTCATCAAATCTTTGTTAAGAGGCAGTGGCCCAGACAGATTATTGAAAGAAACGTTAAGTGTTGCCAGCGTGGTCACATTGGCCAAGCCTGAAGGTATATTCCCTGATAAATTGTTGTTGTTAAGAAGAAGGGAAGTCAAATTCCTCAAATTTACCAGATTATTTGGAATTTCACCAGACAAAGAATTCGAAGAAAGTTCAAGCGTTTCTAAAGAGTGCAATTGCCCGAAACTTGAGGGGATGGAGCCAACCAGATTATTGCCAGCCAAAGAGAGGTAACTGAGATCCTTTATCTGGCCAAGACTGCTAGGAATCTGACCTCGCAGGTGGTTCCAACTCAAATTGAGAGCAACTAAAGAAACCAGACTCCCTATACTCGGAGGGACTGTCCCACCAATCTGATTTTTGGATCCATCCAACAGCCTAAGAGACCCACAAATCGCACCAATATCCTCTGGGATTTGACCCGACAATGCATTATTGCTTACATTAACAATCATACCTTTCAATTCATGACATTTCTCGAACAAGTTACCAGCAAAAGGTCCAGTAAACCTGTTACTACCAGCAAGAAATGCATAAACAATTTGTTTGCCTAACATTTCAGGTGCAATTAGCATGGAAGGCGGTAAATTTCCTGTGAAGTTGTTACCACCGAAATTATGAAATACTGCATGGTCACCATCACCTCCAAATAATGAAGTAGCGTCTAGAACACTTCTACTGGTGAAATGTGCTAGATATGCAGATGATGTATCATAGGGCCCAAATGGATCTCCACCGCTGGAAACAACATGAGCACAACTGTAATTGGAAAACCTGGGGATTGAACCAGACAGATAATTCCCACTCACATCGAACACAAACATGCAAGGAACTGGCAGATTCTCAACAAGCTGTCCAGTCAGCCTATTTGAGCTCAATTCAAGAAAATGCAACTTCTGGCAGCTACCCAATTCCTCAGAAATCACTCCAGTATAATAATTTTGAGCCAAATTCACAATCTCCAAATTGTCACAAGCACCCCAACTGCCAGGAAATTTTCCTGACAGAGTTGACCTGGGAGCCCATATCATTCTCAAACTAGGAAGCCTGGTGATCTCTGATGGGATTGTGCCTTCAAAAAAGTTAAACTCATCAGTAGTACGAGCTGAATCAGACACATTTGGAAGAGGATCCCACAAACTTGACAGTACAAGAATGGATAGTTTCGAGCAGTTTCCCAGCTCAGATGGTAGTCGTCCACTTAGGCTGTTCCTAGACACATCAAGAATCTTGAGCTCAGTTAGTTGACCAAATTCAGCTGGAATACCCTCTTCCAACAAATTTGAATATAAGACAAGTGACTGCAACCGTGTGCAGTTCCCTAAACTTTTTGGAATATTACCACCTAAGATATTACCTGCCATCTCTAGACTTTGAAGTTTCTCACAAGAACGCCCAATCTCACCAGGAATAGACCCGCTAAGCTTATTAAAAGACAGGTAGATTCCCCTCAAATCTCCAAATCCACCAATGAATGCTGGAATCGTCCCATTTACCCTATTTCCAGCAAGATTCAAGATTTGTAGAGCAAGGCAATTCGACAAGGAATTGGGTATGGCACCCACAATCTCATTAAAACCCAAGTTTAAAACTCTCAATTTCCTCAACCCCTTAAACTCCAATGGCAAATACCCAGTAATTAAATTCCCTTCCAGATCCAAAACTTCAAGTTTCTCCATATCCCAAATTCCCAGTGGAATTTCACCACGCAATTCATTAAAAGGCAAGGATAAAACCCTTAGTTCAGTTAACTTTGATATTGCGAGAGGTACTTTACCAACAAGCTTGACACTATTATTAGCACAAACCCTTGTAATTCCAAAGCCATACAAAGGAAATTGAGCAATTTTAGCACAAGATAAAGAACCCAAATTACCTCCAGAGATGTTCAAAGCCACAACACGTGAATCGGAATCACAGGAGACACCAAACCATGAACAGTGATCAGTATTTCTCGAGCTCCAGCTAGAAATCACTCCAGAGGGGTCTAAAAGTGAGGCCTTTAACTGCAAGAGCGCTGATTTATCCGAATCCGAGGAAAGTGCATACCCATGAACTAAGAAGAAAACACAAAGGATGAGAAAAAGCTTCAAGGGTATGTCATGATAGTACCATTTGATGACAAAACAACAACGACCCATTAGTAAAACCCCAAAAGGGTCCTCAAAAATGCAAAAAAAAATACAGACCCAAATTGCCCTTGTATGTGAAGATTATAGGAAGCAAAAATGGGGTTTTGAAACTCAAAAACCCTAGCCCTAACCCTAGTTTTTGGGGCTGCTTGGTTGTGAACAGAGAGAGAGAGAGTCAAGAAGAGGACAGAGAAGAAGACTTAAAAGAGAGACAAGAGAGAAAACGCGTTGCTGCTGTTTTTTTCAATTTCTCACTTTTCTATGAATTGTCTCTTCTTTTTTTTGTACGTTCATTTTCCATTAATTCTTTGCTCAACTGTTTTCGTTTTTGTTCTCGTCTCAAGATTATTAATTTTGATTAGTATTTTGTTAGATAGAGAGAGTGTGGGGTCAGTTGAAGAGAGTGATGGATTGGTGGGGTCTGGTGTACATACTTCGGTAAAAAAAAATGGACACCATGCCGCACAATAAATGCATCATCTACCTCCCCCTGGCTCATCAATATGGACCGCAGTAAAAATATATGGGAAGTGATAAATGGTGTGAAAATTAAAAAAATTATAATATTTTTTTAATTTTAAAATAAATTAATTTTTTTTGTTTTTTAGTTAAAAGATATTAAAGTTAAAGGATAAAAATATTTTTAAAAAATAAAATAACATAGATAAAATATTATTTTGGCCAAATTTTCTTGCCACAAAGATTTTTCCAAAATATATAATCTACTACATACACCCTTCGTGCGGCACGCGTTTAATATATGTTCTTTTCATTTCTAAATAATTGAATTGTTCAAGTTGTTTCATACATTTTTAAGAAAAAAAGTTTAGGACATAGATTAATTGAATTGTTGAAGATGTTCCACATCTTTTTAAGATAAAAAAAAATTGACATAATTCAAATATTATTTTTCTTTTTTGCACTTATTAGTTATTGTTAAATTTATCTTTAGAATAATTTAAAATAATTAAATTTCTTAAACTCATCACATAGAAAATCCAAAAGAAAGAAAAAAAAGAAGAGAATACTCTAAAAGTAGTCTTGAAGATTCAACAATTAAGTTAATTTGAAATATGAAAAAGTCTCAATAATTTAATTATTTTGAAGCGGGGCGAGTCTTATTTTTTAATTTAAATTTATGTGACACAAATAAAGCTTAGATTTAATCCAAAAAAAAAATATGTATCTAAAAGTATTTTAAGTTGTTAATTATTATGATTTTTTACTATTTTAAAGTAATTTTCACTGAATATATATTACTTCATTTGTAATAATTTATGTGCCACAGATGAATTTCCAGAGTCCATAAAAAAATCATATGCTTTTTTTAAAAAAAATATCTTAAATGTTTAATTATAATAATTTATAGTATGTTTTTAATATAATTTTTTCACATACTATATGTTACTCCATCCTAGGGGTGTGCATCAGTTCAGCTCGACTTTAAATTTTTAAATATGCTAAATCAATAATCAAATTCATAAGATATTTTTCATGAATTTTTGATTTATTGTTTTAGTCTTTAATGGTTCGATTTTTTATTTAACTAATAAGAAAATGCTTATAAAATAAATATATGACTTATTTAACAAATTTGACGCAATAAGACAATAATGTTACTTTATAAATGCTCATAAAATAAAAACAATAATAACTAAGATGAAAAGAACTATACAAGTGTAACACAAAGAGAAATTAAGAGGAATAAGATTCTTACTTTAGGCTTTGACATTTTGTATAATGAGAATTTGTGAACTCAAAGACACTGTGAAGTGTGAATTGAAGGCTAAAGGGCACATGCAGTAACTATTAAGGTATTGAGATTAATATTTAATATTTATGTACATGTAAAAGTAGTAAATTACTATAGTCTTAATGTGTTATCGATTTACTCAATAACCAATATTAAAAACTAATATCAAACCGATAACCCGATGATTTTTTTATAAAACCATTAAAACTCGTACAAATAGGAATATCCAATAACATTTTTTTCGGTTCGATTTTTTCATAGCCCTACTCCCTCCCAATTTATGTGATACAAATGAAATTTCAAAAGTCACTCACATATTTAAAAAGTTTTAGATATTTAAGGAGTTAATTATTGTAATTTATAATACATTTTATGTAATTTTTATATAAATATGTTACTCCATTTATCTCAAATTATGTGTCATAGGTATAATTTTTAGAGTAAACCAATTTTCTTTATATGTTTTTAGATATTTTAAGTTTTCTTGATTATTATTATTTATAATACTTTTTACATTATTTTCTATAAAATAGCAAAATACAAAAACCTTAGAACAGAACACTAAAAATACTCTTAACTATCCTTGACATATAAGTAGACATGTTGACAAACATATGATGCGTGTATCACGTCCAGGATCTTAGAAAAGGGGAAGCTCATTCTTGACAAATCCGATCGGGAGTTCATAATGTGGAGTAAAAAGGATTCGAACCTTTGTATGGCGGTACCAAAAATTGATGCAAGTCGATAGGTCCTTCAATCATCGAGTCCACTAGCAACTTCCCATACTTATCATGACAACATCATCGATTTTTTGCGCTTATGGGAGGGGGCGGGGGGGCTTGTAGCCATTTCTAAATAGTATTAGATACCAAATCAAATTTTATATATATATCATAATTAATAGTATTAGATTATTTATAAAAAATAACAGTAGTAATTTTATAACACATAAAGAATCTACATAGGACGGCTCAAGCACATTAGTAGCCTAAAGATAAAATCAATAGAGGTCTTAAATTTTTTTTTAAAGTTTTTATAAAATAATCTATTCTTCTAGATTTTTGTGATACAAAATTATTAATGACTTTTACATAATTAATTTCTTTTAATATTTTCTTTTCAATTGATAACTTGGAGGATTTGAAGACTTCAACTTACAAACTTGAAGAATTTGAAGACATCAACTTGCATATTTGGACGATTTTAAAAACTTCAACTTGTAAACTTGAAGATTATGCAAACTTCATCTTGCATATTTGGAGGATTTTGAAGACTTCAACTTGTATACTCTTGAAAACTTCAAGGATTTGAAGACTTCAACTTGCGTACTTTTGAGGATTTGAAGACTTTAACTTGCAGACTTGAAGGATTGGAAGACTTTAACTTGCATACTTGAAGAATTTAAAGACTTCAACTTGCAAACTTGGCTGAATTACAAGACTTCAAGAATACTGTTAAAGAAGCTCATATTTTATAAGGTTTTTCCCCTTTTTGACCCATCAATACTCTATGCAAGTGTGAAGTTAGATGAATGATGAGTTGGGAATTTCGACTCATTTAGGACTTAATATTCATAGTTTTAGTCTTTTCAATGCCTATCTTATGCTCTAAACTGATGTTTAAATGCTAATTTACAGCAATAAAGGCAAAAGAGCAAGGCAAGGACATTACCGGGCAAAAATGAGCGGAAAAGCTAAAAAAGTTGAAGAAAAGCAAGATTGATGATTGCCAAGACCACTCGGCAAACTGCTGAGTGGCTCTTCAGCTCGCCAAAAGTTTCAGAAGGCCAGCCCAGGGAAAAAGCCAACTCGATGATGGAATGTGCAACTCGGTTATAAATGTGTCGATCGGTCCTAAACCTAAGAATCTGGAAGAGTATAAATGTGTATGCTTCGATCTAGATTGATGTGATCCATATACTCCTGAGTGTGCTTCTTGCAGGACTTGGATTGATTCTTCCTCTCCCAAACATTGTAACAGTATTCCCTCAAATGATCTTCTATATAATGTGTCCTTGTAGTAAATGAAGTGAGGTGCACAAAGACAAATGTCAGTCATTCTCCTTGGATTTTTTGGAAGTATCCCATAACACATATAGTCAATAATATGTTGTCTCCAATATTCCTTCGCGGCTTCAGAAACAGCGACGAGATACTCAAGCTTTGTATATTCATCCACATTTGGTGGTGGTACTATCCATTTTTGGCAAATAGTGTGTCTGATCAGGAAGGATTAGCGTTGAAGCTAGGGCAGCCAACACGTCAGGTTTCTTATTTTCCGATCTAGGCACATGTTGGAGGGTTACATCTCCAAGCCATCCTATCAACTTTAGAGAATAATCATGATAAGGGCACAATTCAGGGTTCTTCACCTCATAACTTCCTAAGAGTTGATTAATCATTAATTGAGAGTCACCAAAGACTTGTAAGTATAATTGCTTCATGTCAATGGTCATTTCAAGTCCAAGTATCAACCATTGGTATTCAATGACATTATTGGAGCAACATTGCTTCAAAGTAAATGAGAATGGTAGAATCTCTTCTTGCAAAGTGATGAACACCACGCTAGCGCCAACTCCGTCATGATGTGCAGTGATGAGTCCACAAATTGTACTCATTTAGGTCTATATTTTAATAGAAATTGTGTCCTCAAATGCTTATATTATCTCAATATCTGATGAAAACACTTAAGTTTCACGTATTTGAAGTTTGAAGGAAAGCATGAACACTACGTCGCCAAAAGGAACGAAAAGGGCGGAAAAGAATGAAGAAATGAAGGTCTGAGGATCGCCGAGTCCACTTGGAGAGTCGCCGAAGGGTTTTACTTCGCCTTTTGTTCCAGTGTACTGAGCCCTGAAGGAAAGGATCAAGTCGGTGGAAAAAGAAAGCAGTCGGTGCATCGCCAAACAGTTTTGCGAGGCAGTACCATGTCGCCCAATGACCTAGAGCACGGCGATGATGAATGATAGTGCAAGACGGCGATGAACTACACCAACGGGCAAATCGCCAAGTTGATCGGCGATTCCGACTAATGTCGCCGAATGATCCGCTGCAGCATAAATTTTTGAAAACTATAAATACTCGTTGAGAGATCAGATTTTAGTATCAGATTTTTAAGTGTGGAACAAATTAATATAATCTTTAGTACTTTTTATTTTGCTCTGAGTTTGAGAGGGTTTTGAAAACTTGAAGAAGTGGGTTTCATTTCCAAGGATTTGGACTTGGGTCTCTTGGATTCTTTGTTCTTGGCCTGTAACAAGACTTAAATCTTCATACCCATTTGAATGCAAACTCATTTAGGTATAAATTTATATCTCTTGATGTGTGGCTAAAAACCCCAATTCTTGGGGTGTGATTTAGCGAATATGGGTTAGATTAGTTGTTGAGTCTTGCTTGCTGATAGATTAGATGTAGTTTAATTGTGATTTCATTTAGTAGTTATGGATGAATTTAATGAATTTGTAGTTACAAATACAAGTTCAGAATGTTTTTTCGGCCTGCTCGAGAGAGAGGTCGCGAAACCAAGACTACTAAATTGATGGCCTAAGGAGTGGGTCGACATGAGGTTCAGCTCGAGAGAGTGAACCCTAGTCCCATATCCTAACACTCAGCTCGAGAGAGTGAGTGGGGTAAGGCGTAGGCTGGTCTTCATGCGGCAAGTAGGTGTCCGAGAGGAACCCATTTGAAATGGGGTAAGTTGCTCGAGAGAGAACTTATTTCCATTTAAAGCTTAGCCTAGTCACAATTACTCTATAAATTCCCTATCAAAATCATGTACCTATCACGACCCGAGAGCACCCCCTAGTCGTAACCGGCGTACTCGACCTCTAGGAAGTCTAATACAAGCCTCTTAGCATTCATTCATCGCATTCGGTAATAAAAACCGTAAGAAATAAAAACACTTTTAAAAGCAAATTCATAATACTCATAAAATCTTTCAAATGTAAAGAAGTAGAATTTCTAAGTCTCATGTACCATCTTAGACACGAATAGAACATCTTAGGGACACGACCCTTTACAACAATAGAAAATATAAGTCTTATACAATGTCTAATTGGAAATACTAGAAAGATAACAACTATGTCCTCGAATATATGAGGACATACCAAGCTTCTTGAGAAGAGTCAA
>JAJOOS010013027.1:0-32428 GCA_029582725.1 Solanum chiquidenum
TGGTAAACCACGGACCACCAGCACGGGCCGTGGTCTGACCTACGGTCCGTGGATGGTGACCGTAAGTTGCACCTGCAACTTCTCAAAATCTGCATTTTGGTCTGTTTCAGATACGGGGTGTTACAGTGATGTAGGTTCAGTTCCTCCGCAGTCAGATCACGCATAAATCGGTTCCTGATCTTCAGTTCAGCAGCATCAGTGGTGAGTCTTCATTATTTGAGGACAGTTGACATGATTATCTTTCTTACTTTTAGCTTAGTTTCAGTTTTTGCTAGATTTAGTTGGGGAATGTCCCAAAAATTTTAGTTAGTTTAGAGGCTTATTTCAGACATAGTTAGATCCAGATATAGTGTTAGAGTTTGATTTTTCATTTGTACTCAAACTCACAGTTTTCATATATTCAGATTTAGCATATGGAAATTCCCCATCATTTTAGATTATTTACATAATTTAGTTTATGCACAGTATTTATTGATTTAGTTGCTTTAGTATGTTTATGATATGCCAGCAGGGTTAGCTTGGGGTCACTCGTGATCCTAGGTCCCATGTCTGCGTCCAGGGGGTAGCCTTGGGGCTTGACAAACTTTGTATCAGAGCACTAGGTTTAAGTGTCCTAGGATGTCTGAAAAGTCGCACTAAGTAGATTCATTTTCATGGGTGTGAAGTGCACCACATCTAATGAGAGGGAGGCTACGAAGTGTTTTAGGAAAACTCCACTCTCTTTGTTACTCTTATTGTGCATGAGGTATGATCCAACTTCCTCATTCTAATCCGTCGTTATGCATTTAAGATCATGCCTCCTCATAGAGCTTACACAAAGAATTCTAATGCACGCAATGCTAATGCAGTTCCTCTAGTCCTAGACCATGAGGTTTCAAATGCAGAGTTTCGAAATGCGATTCAATTTTGCCTCAGAGTATGACCAACCAGAACAATCAACAGGTTCAAGTTCCTAGTAATATAAATGGTGGATCAGTGGCAGCCAGGGTTCGTGACTTTGTTAGGATGTATCCACCTGAGTTTTTAGGGTCACAAGTTGGTCAGGACCCACAGACCTTCATCAATGAGGTTAAGAAAATCTTTGGAGTGATGCAAGTGACTGGTAATGGTAGAGTTGAGTTGGCATCCTACCAACTTAAGGATGTGGAACACATATGGTTCACTCAGTAGAAAGATAACAGGGGCTACTTTGTCCTTTGTAACTTCTTATATAGTAGTCAACTTCAATGTTAGTCCAGAAACTCTCTCAGAACCCTTCTCAGTCTCTACTCCAGTCGGTGACCCGGTTATAGCTAGATGGGTATAAAGAAATTGCCCTGTCACAGTCTCTCAAAAAGTCACCTCAGCAGATCTTGTAGAGTTACAAAATGGTAGATTTCAATATTATTCTAGGCATGGATTGGTTGCATTCTTGTTATGCCTCAGTCGATTTTAGAACTAGGATTGTTTGTTTTCAGTTTTCAAACAAACCAATCTTAGAATGGAAGGGTAGTAACTTAGCGTCTATGGGTCGATTAATTTCTTACTTAAGGCCAGAAAGATGATTTCTAATGGTTATCTCTACCATCTAGTTCAGGTTAAGGATTCAAGCTCCGAAACTCCAACTCTCGAGTCAGTCCAGTAGTTAATGAGTTTCCAAAAGTTTTTCCACAAGATCTTCCCGGAGTTCCTCCCGAAAGGGAAAATGACTTTTGAATTGATCTCCTTCCAGATACCCGGCCTATTTCTATTCCTCCTTACAGAATGTCTCCAGCTGAGCTTAATGAATTAAAAGAGTAGTTGGAAGACCTTCTAGATAAGGTCTTCATCAGACCCAGTATTTCCCCATGGAGTGCACCAGTGTTGTTTATAAAGCAAAAAGATGGTTCCCTTAGAATGTTGACTATAGACAATTGAACAAGGTCACAATCAATAATAAGCACCATATCCCTAGGATTGATGAATTGTTCGACCAACTTCAGGGAGCTAGTCATTTCTCAAAGATAGACCTCAGATCCGGTTATTATCAGCTCAAAGTCAAAGATAGTGACATTCCGAAGACAACCTTCAAAACTCGGTATGGTCATTATGAATTTGTAATTATTTCATTTGGACTAACCAATGCTCCTGCAGCTTTCATGGAATTGATGAACAGAGTGTTCAAGCAATATTTGGACGTGTTCGTTATCGTCTTTATTGATGATATTCTCATTTACTCCAGGAATGAGGAAGAACATGCAAATCATTTGAGGGTTATCCTGCAAACTCTCAAAGATCGCCAGTTATTCGCTAAGTTTAGAAAATGTGAGTTTTGGTTGCAATTTGTTGCTTTCCTTAGACATATTCTATCTAGCGAAGGAATTCGAGTGGATTCTCAGAAAATAGAAGCAGTGAAACAATGGCCCAGACTTACCTCTCCTATAGATATCAAAAGTTTCTTAGGTCTAGCAGGTTACTACAGAAGGTTCGTGGAAGTATTCTCATCCATAGCCTCTCTATTGACTAAGTTGACTCAGAAAAATGTTAAGTTTCAGTGGTAAGATGATTGTGAGAAAAGCTTCGCAGAACTGAAAACTAGGTTGACCACAGCTCCCATTTTGACTCTACCAGAGGGTTCAGATGGTCATGTTATCTATTGTGATGCATCAAGAGTCGCCCTAGGTTGTGTGTTGATGCAGCGAGGTAAGGTTATATCGTATGCTTCTAGACAGCTTAAGGTGCATGAGAAGAACTATCCGACTCATGACCTCAAGCTTGCAGCAGTGGTGTTTGCACTTAAGATTTGGAGACATTACTTGTATGGTTTTCACGTAGATGTGTTCACAGACCATAAGAGCCTTCAGTATGTGCTCACCTAGAAAAAGTTGAATCTTCGCCAGAGGAGATGGCTCGAGTTCCTTAAAGATTATGATTTGGGTGTGCATTACCATCCTGGTAAGGCCAATGTAGTAGAAGATGATCTTAGCAGACTATATATGGGTAGTGTAGCACATGTCAAGGAAGAGAGAAAGGAACTAGCGAAGGATGTTCATAGGCTTGCTCGCTTAGGAGTTTGTCTTATAAGTATATCAGATGGTGGTGTAACAGTTCAGAATGGATCAGAATCTTTGTTGGTAGTGGAGGTTAAGGAAAAGAAAGAAAGTGATTCGATATCGCTTCAGCTAAAGGATGCAGTCCATGAACAGAGAGTTGAGGTTTTCTCCCAAGGGGGAGATGGTATGCTTCGCTATTAGGGCCGATTATATGTTCCTAAGTTGGGTGAGTTGAGATAACAAATTCTTGCAGAAGCCCATAATTCCAAATATTCTATTCATCCAGGCACCACTAAGATGTACCGTGATCTGCGGGAAGTCTTTTGGTGGAACGACATGAAGAGGGATACAACAGATTTCGTGGCTATGTACCCCAATTGTCAACAAGTCAAGGTAGAACATCAGAAACCATGAGGTATGACTCAAGAGATCAACATTCCAACTTGTAAGTGGGAAGTGATCAACATGGACTTCATCACAAGTTTACCTCGTACTCGCAGACAGCATGACTCCATTTGGGTGATTGTTGACAGAGTTACTAAGTCTGCACGTTTCTTGGTTGTCAAGACTACAGATTCGGTGGAGGACTTCGCCAAGCTTTACATTAATGAGATAGTTAGGTTGCATGGGGTTCCTTTATCTATCATCTCGGATAGAGGTCCTCAGTTTACCTCTCATTTCTGGAAGTCATTTCAGAAAGGTCTGGTACTCAGGTTAATCTTAGTATAACATTTCATCCGCAGATGGATGGTAAGGCAGAGCAACCATTCAGACCTTAGAAGACATGTTGAGAGCTTGTGTGATCGACTTCAAGGGTAGTTGGGATGATCACCTTCCTCTTATAGAGTTCACCTACAATAATAGCTACCATTCCACCATTCAGATGGGCCCTTATGAGGCATTGTATGGGCGTAGATGTAGATCTCCAGTTGGTTGGTTTGAAGTAGGTGAAGCAGCCTTGATAGGGCCAGATTAAGTTCATGATGCTATGGAGAAAGTGAAACTCATTAGAGATAGACGTAAGACAGCCCAGAGTCGCCAGAAGTCCTATGCATATGTAAGGAGAAAGGAATTAGAGTTCCAAGTTGGTGATTGGGTTTTCCTGAAAGTGTCACCTATGAAAGGATTGATGAGCTTTGGAAAGAAAGGGAAGCTCAGCCTTAGATATGTAGGCCCTTACAAGATCTTGAAGAGAGTTGGTAAAGTGTCTTATGAGTTAGAGTTGCCAACAAAACTAGCAGCAGTGCACCCGATCTTCCACATTTCGCTGTTGAAGAAGTGTGTGGGTGATCTAGCATCTATAGTACCTTTAGAAAGTGTGGTTGTCAAGGATAGTCTCACTTATGAGGATATTCCAGTTGAGATTCTTGATCTTCAGGTTCGAAGGTTGAGAAACAAAGAAGTCGCTTCAGTTAAGGCTTTGTAGAGGAGTCAGTCCGTAGAGGGAGCTACTTAGGAAGCAGAAGCAACCATGAAGGCCAAGTATCCTCACCTCTTTCATTCCGATTCCACTCCAGCTTGAGGTAATAGTTCCTCTTCAGTTTTTCAGACATTCATATGTTTATTCGTTCTTAATTATATCATGTTCCTTCAGTTTGTGCTTGCATTTTCAGCGTATTTGCATGTTCTTGGAACTTAGTTAAGTCAGAAATCAGTTTCCAGTGCTTAGTAGTAGGATTTGTAGCTCTTACCCTCCCTATTCAACTAGTTTACTCTTCATTCGAGGATGAATGTTCCCAAGGAGGAGATAATGTAACACCCCATATCCGAAAACAGACCTTAATAAAGATTTCCAGAAGTTGCAAGTGCAACCCACGGTTGCCACTCATAGGCCGTAGGGTGACCCACGGCCCATGTTGGTGGTCCGTGGTTCACATCTGCAACCCTCCCCAGAAACTCAGACAAAAACCATTCTAAGGAATGACCCACGGTCGGACAGGACGGATCATGGATTAGTCGACGAACCGTCGATCCGTCTGTATGTCAAGAACCTCAGAACCTAGTCTCTGAAGTCGATCGACGGACTGACAGGATGGATCGTGGATCAGTTCGTAGGTTGAGACCCTCAAGACCCCCCAGAATCCATCCTCTAAAGTCGATCGATGGACTGATAGGATGGATCGTGGATCAGCCGACGGATAGTCGATCAGTCCGTAGGTCGAGACCTTCAAGACCCCCCAGAATCTATCATATGAAGGTGATCGACAGACTGACAGGAAGGATTATGGATCAGTCGATGGATCATCGATCAATCTGTAGGTCGCTTCAGCAGATTTTAATTCAAGGGTCATTTGGTCTTTTCCCCTCTGCGTTGGACACCTAAACTATGTCGTTTAACCCCTAAACTACGTAGTTTGGGTCAGTTTTAGCCTAGTAAACAACTATAACTTACCTAAGTTAGATCATTCATCAAAACTTAGAAAAATTAGAACATAAGAGGAGAAATAAGTCAAGAACCCTAGTTCAACAACACAGCAAGGTTCCATCAGTTCCAGCTCCTAAATTGAAAGATTTCTCTATGGAATTCTTCACCAGGTATGTGGGATTTCACTAGTGTGTTCCTTTCGCCCATTAGGTCCCTAGAATTCAGTCAGATTCTTGATTCCTTTAATACTATCTAGACGTAGGGTTTTTAGAATTGCGGCAGATCATTATGAACTTGTTGGTTTAATGTTCCTAATCAGATTATCATGATTTTAGTAAGGTTTTGCGTAGATTCCTTCATAAATTCAAAACCCTAGCTATGTAGTTCTGTTAGTTCATGAATTGCACATGCTAGGTCAGATCATTCAGTTATACATGCTCCATTTATAAATGTTTCATTATCAGTATATTAATGTTGCATTCTCAGTTTGCATGTTAGTATTTTGAGTTATCCAGTATTACAGAAATCCAGTTATAAACTGTTAATTCCATAATCGATTGGGAGTAGCTTAATACCGAGTGGACTAGGGTTCAGCATACCCAAATAGTTCTAGAATTTCATGCCCTTGTAGGATAAGTCCCCTCTGTTGGTCATTACATTTTAGTGATCACGCCAGCATGCCTCTATACTGGCAGGGTATATTGGGTCCTCTCGATGGGTCGTATACGTCGGACTCCACATTTAGCTCATGTGGTCTTATGTCGGTTATTAGTATCTCCTACAGTACAATCAGATTCTATTGCATTGACCATTTTATCAATTACAGTCAGATTTCAATCTCAGCATGTTATAAACTTGGTCATTACATTCAGTAGTTCATGATTCATTCTTTTCAGTTTAGTATCATGTTTATCTTTTATCATTGCTCAGACATTATGCTTTGGTTCATTTATCTTATTGTTCAGCTTTACTCTATCCCGCATGCTCAGTACCCTTCAAGTACTGACGCATACTCTGCACTACATCTTCTCGTGATATAGATTCAGGTCCTCAGCAGTCAGATCACGCATAGATCAGTTCCCAATTTTTAGTTCAGCATCATCAGTGGTGAGTCCTCATTCTTCGAGGATAGTTGACATGATTATCTTTCTTGCTTTTGTCTTAGTTTCAATTTTTGCTAGATTTAGCTGGGGCATGTTCCAACACTTCTAGTCAGTTTAGAGGCTTATTTCAGACATAGTTAGATTCAGCTATACTGTTAGAGTTTGATTTTTCATTTGTACTCAAACTCACATTTTTCATATATTCAGATTTAGCATATGTGTATTCCGCATCATTTTAGATTATTTACATGATTTAGCTTCCGCACAGTATTTATTAATTCAGTTGCTTTAGTATGCTTATGATATGCCAGCTGGGTTAGCTTGGGGTCACTTGTTATCCTAGGTCCCGTGTCTGCGTCCAAGGGGTAACCTCGGAGAGTGACAAATACGGAAATTAGTAACACTCAGACTTCCAGTTCTCTCATATTCATTATTACACAAGATGGGAATGATCAATCACAGTTCTATAAATTTCTCAATTATGGTACGGCAAATCATATTCATTCACAGATAAGCAACCAACAATGATCCTCTCATGAAACCCACACCCAAGTTGTTAGTGTGTCGGAACGTGACACCTGATCCAATAATGTATCAAAACGTGACATCCGATCATATAATGTGTCAAAACATGACACCTAATCCAATTATGTGTTGGAACGTGACACATGATCTAATTATGTGTCGGCACATGGCACCTGATCCAATCACAAACACAATCAGCACCACAATGAATGATTTAAACACTTTTATCATACCATTAGGTAACATGTTCCTTGCATGCTACGGAATCACAATTGGTACATTCATTATTTATTTTATCTTTCCCTATTCACAAACATGCATGAATACAATAGAGTAGTTAGCAGACATACATAACACTAATGGAAAATCCAACTATCACCTACCCTTAAATTCACAAGATAAGTCCATCCACACGGTACACACTAGTTCAAACCAGAGGGATCAAACTTACTATCCTTCCATCTTCGTGCCTGAAGGGCTAAACATGTAATCTCTAGTCGACTTACAATATATTAGGGGTGGGAACGAGTTATCAACTACTCAATAAAGAAAACATAGCCTACCTAGGCACCAAGCAGTTGTATGAGTATTATAGCACGATTCCTGACTTCTAGACAATGAAACAATGGAGGCAGGCCTAGAATATGTGGGCTGTAGCCTTTCTTGCATTAGAATATCTCCTCTCCCTCCTCCCCAAATATAACACCTCAAAATCTAGTAGACTAATCTACGGCTAAATGAGAGGGCAAAAGCCAAGGAAGGAAGCTTGGGCAGCCTTCACCAAGCACTGCATCACCTTTCACGGCCACTATGATGCCTCATGGTAGGGACCACGGGCCGTGGTGATGCTCGTGGTAGGCTGGGCAGTAGCTAGGCTAAACTGTACCAAATAAGACCCTTCCCACGAGCCACTAGACGGCCCGTGAAGGCCACCACAGTCGTGGGAGAGGTCATGGACATGACTTAATTTTTAGGGGTTAAGGGGGGTGGTTGTCAACCCACTGGTCAAGTGACCATGGCAGCCACCGCGGTTCGTGAGAGACACCACGGCTCGTGAAGCCGGGCGTGGTGGTGGTTCAGTAGTTTTAGTTCAGGGGTTTTTGGGTCTTTTCCGGTTTTAATTAAAACAAAGCTATGTCATTTTTCCTATGCCTAGGACCCCTATATAAGTCATTTTAACCCCAAAACTCACAAATTCAAGTCATTATTTCCAAAACCCAAAAGAAATCCCAAAGTTTTTCTCTCCAAAATATTTCTCTCTTTAGAACTTGAAGAAGAAGAAAGGATTCAAGCTAGGATCAAGCTCAAGCCTCAATATGCTCAATTGAAGTTAAGCATTGGGCTTTGAGGTATGATATTTTTCATCCATAAAATCCTTTCATTCATGGAGTTCCCAAATTTTCCTATTTTCTAAGTTAGAAATGTCCAATTGAGTTAGGGTTTTCTTCAACTGTCATGGGTTCTTTTCAATATTGATTTAAATGATTGAATTATGATCACTTATGCCTGAATTGATGAAATACCATGATTTTATGATGATCTCCCCATGAACCCATGTAAACCCTATGTTATCAAGTTATGAATCATGTGATGTGGGATTTTGAATGTAAAGGGAGAGTTTATGAAATTGAGCATGTATTGCTAGCTTTACATGAATTTATGATGAAATTCATATCTAACCCATGTTTTCTAAGTATTGATGATTAAATGTGGGTCTTGAACCTCAAGAGGTAAAAGATGGACTTGTGCATTTTCTT
This sequence comes from Solanum chiquidenum, assembly GCA_029582725.1. NCBI lineage: Eukaryota > Viridiplantae > Streptophyta > Magnoliopsida > Solanales > Solanaceae > Solanum > Solanum chiquidenum. Next base: position 8,762 of record JAJOOS010013027.1, read on the forward strand.
ATGAAATCTATGCAAATGTGTTAAGGGTTCTTTTAGAGTGAAGTATCAATGATGATGATGATGTTGTGTTGTTGAAAGGATATTCTCATAAACACATACTAGAATGATGTGAAAGGTTTTCTCTCACATAATAAGGGTTCTTAGGTTGAAAGACTTTCTCACCTAATTGAATTAAATATTAAAAGAGATCATGGACGGATGATCTAAGGAGCTATCCTAATATGATGTCTTTAGCTTGGATTGGTTATCCAAGGATACCCTTCCATGGATCATGAGATAAGTCAAGACTTAATAAATACTCTGTGGGATTTATGCTTAGCACCGAGTGGATAGTGATATGAGATGGAATTCTTCACGTTAGTAGAGGCCAGATTTCTAGAAGCAATCTCTTGAGATGGAAGCCATCACATTAGTAGAGGTCGGGTTTCTAGTAACAATTTTGTATTCCTTGAACAATGTGCCCCATAGGATGATAAGCTAGTGGATCCACTTACGCTAGAAGTTAATGGTTCTACCTTCGGCAAGTAGGACAACCCTTTTTGGTGTGGGAGACACCGGGGAATCATGTTATAGCTCACATGATCTCTATGTCGGTTAAGGATAATTCCCCATATTAATAATGAACTAAGGTTAATTCAGGAAGTATCACATATGATTTCAAAGGTTTCAAAGTTGATGTTAGCTTGCATTGACCATGGTTTTATGACTTATGTTTTCTAACCCTCTTATATCATGTATTATCTTGTTCAATTGCATATCATGAAATAAAATATCCCTTTTAGCATGTTTTAAATGTTTTATGCATGGCTATCATACTTAGTACATTGTTTTGTACTAATGCATACTCTTGCCTACATTTTTCCCAAAAGTACGGTCCGACAGTCAGGGTCATCAGTTTCGTGACTAAAGGTTGACTTGAGATATTTTTGAGCTTTGGTGAGTCCTCATTCTTCGAGGATGGACTTTCATTGTTTTAGTTTATTTTCATGTATTTCTCTTTTGGACATGATGTATGCGCTAGGCCCAATTTCATTCTATTGTATTAGATGGCTATGATAAGACAAGTGATTTAGACTCCCGCTTTTCTTTTATAAAAACTATTGGACTTGGACTATTGTTTTACTCTTATTGCTCTATTTCTTATGTTATGAGAGCTAAGTGGCTTGTATGGAGTCCTTTGGGGTTCTATACACCATATTGCATTTAGGGGTACCCTGGGTCGTAACACCAAGTCAAAAGCAGCCTTTTGAGGGTTTTTAGGGTGACCCTCATCTGTTTTAGCACTTAAGGGAGGAAGGGGAAAATAAGAATTCACATCTTTCGAATTTTTTCCCGACTATCCCATTGTGGCGGAAACCATCCCGCTGTGGCCGTGCTACTATGGCAGGATTATTCCCACTATGGCGGGATGGTACAGGCCCGAACAACTTAGTCTCATGAAATACATTGTGGGTCATTACAATAGATACCAATTTACCCCTCGTTCATCCCCGGATGATAAATGGAGGAGTGGGCACGAGCCGATTGGAGTATTTTGGAAACCAAAGGATTAATTTGTGACGGAACAATGAAAGACCATGTACCGCGAGAGTTAAGCATGATAAAGACATTATCAAAGGGCTCAGATAGGAATAATGAGACCAAACATGAACAAAATATATCCCTATTTTACCCAAACTTATCCCGCAATGGTAGCCAAGATACTGTTGTAGCAGGACTCTACTGCCATGGAGGAAATGTGGGGGTTAGCTAAGAGGAGGGAGAAATGGGTTCTCCCTAGTCCCTCCAATACACACCCTCAAACTCCCAAAACTCTCTCAACCGCTTTGATCCGGACATCAAAACTAAGGTAATGCTTCATTACTTGATTAACAATGATTGCATGGAAAGAATCGATTGAGTAAATTGTCCTGTAGGTAGTTTTTTGAAATTTCAAGTGGGTTACTTGATTTGATGCAGTAACCGTAGCATGGAAACTTTCCTTAAGCTTACAACATCTTTACAATGTTCTTAGAGTAAGCATTACGAGAAAATAGGGTAGAAACATTCTGGAATGGGTGGAGGACGTTGAATAGTGTTCTTGGTTGGCAAATTAGATTTCAACACCATTTAGGAGTGGAAATTCTAGAATCTTTGCATAATTAGGTACTAGGGTATTTTTGAAACATTGATCTAACAAAAATTCAGTGAAAATGGACTTTTTGGGCGAAGGGGTGCCATGAACGCAACCCTAAATCTTCGACCTAGATGAAAGCCGCCATGGTAGCCTTGTTCCCGCTGTGGTGGCATCACCATGGAGGGATCCTAGCCGCCATTGCAGGAGGCCATGAACCAGTGGCCTCCCAGCCACTTCAGCTAGAAGATTTTTTCCCCTTCGTTTTGCCCACGGGGTCACCTATATATGATGAGTCCTAATATGAACATTATGAAATTGCAGGTTTGATAAAAAATGGTTGAATTCAATGAAGAAAACTTGCAGTTTGTCTGGTTTCCCGATGTTGCAAGCCGGGAGAGGTGATGAGTCCACAAATTGGACTCATTTAGGGCTTTATTTTAATAGAAATTGTGTCCTCAAATGCTTATTTCATCTCAATATCTTATGAAAATGCTTAAGTTTCAGGTATTTGAAGTTTTAGTGAAAGCATGGACACTTAGGCGTAAAAAGGAACAAAAAGGCTAAAAAAAATGAAGAAGCTGAAGCCTGAGCATCGCCAATCATACCTGGCGAATCGCCAATGGGATGCACTTTGCCCTTTGTTCCATTACGCGAAGACCTAAAGGAAGTGGATCAAAAGGCGATTAAAGGAGCAGTTGGTGTGTCACCGAATAGTTCTGCGAAGCAGTACTATGTCGCCCAATGACACAGAGCACGATGATGTCGAAGGATGGTGCAAGACGGCGATGAACTGCACCTAAAGGCGTATCTTCGAGTCGATCGGTGATTTCGACTAACGTCGCAGAGTGATCCGCCACAGCACATATTTTTGAAAACTATAAATACTCGTTGAGAGTTATAGCTTAGTATCAGTTTTTGTAGTATCAATATACAATATAATTTTCGTATTTTTTTTACTCTCAAGTTTGGAGAGGGTTTTGGAAAACTTAAAGAAAGGAGTTCATCTTCCCCAAGTTGGAAGTGAATCTTCTCTATTCATCTTCCTTTGCTTAAATCAAGGTTTAATTTCTTATACCCATTTGATTTCACTATCATTTTAGGTGTATTTTATTATTTCATTATGTGTGGCTAAAACCCCCCATTCTTGGGCTGTGATTTAGCAAATATGTGTTGATATTATTGTTGGGTCTTGCTTGCTGATAGGTTAGATGTATTTTAATGGTGATTTCACTTAGTGGTTGTGGTTTAAGTTAATGGGTTTGTAGTTGCAAATACAAAGTCACCCATGTGTTTTTGGCTTGCCCGAGAGGGAGGTCATGAAACCAAGACCACTAGACTGATGGCTTAAGGAGTGGGTCGACATGAGGTTCAGCCCGAGAGGGTGAGACCTAGTCCCATATCCTAACACTCATCGAGAGAGAGTGAGTGGGGTAAGGCATAGGCTGGTCTTCATGCGGCAAATGGGTGTCCGAGAGGAATGCATTTGAAACGGGGTAAGTTTCCCGAGAGGGAACTTATTTCCATCTAAAGCTTAGCCTAGTCACTATTATCTTGCAAATTTTCTATCGAAAGCATGTACCCAACTATTTATCTCAACTTGTATTACGATCACACCCCAAGAACTCGTCCCCATACTTGATTTTCTTGTTATTTTAGCTATACTTGTGACAAAACCCCAACTTGATATTTGACACTTTTGTGTCTCCCCTTGATTTACAATATTTTTATTTGTTAATGTCTTTAGCTACGACTAGTTAGAACTAGATTTTATTTTTCTATCTATTCTCAAAACCGCTCCCTTGGAACATGACCCCAACCCTTGGTTGGGTTACTATATTATCGACGATCGTAGACACTCGAAATGTAGTTAGTGTCGTTGGTCACAATAAGCATCAAGAGGCATCATGACTACTAAAACACTAATTTTTTTGTACGAAAAGGGTTTCTACTTTCTAGTCTTAATGGAAAAGGCTCCCACATTCCACGCCCGGCTAATAGAGTTAGGTTGGGGATCACTAGCAGAGGCTTCCCTATCGCGCGCTCAGGCTAAGTGAGGAAGTTCTACGCCCTCCTCCCAACTATGTGCTGGGATGAACCTCACTCTGTCATCCGCATCATAGGAGTGGATGTCCCTATGAGCCCTCAATTCATCAATGCAGTGCTCGAGGTGCCGGAAGTCTCCAATGCTGAGTACGAGACTAGACTTAGGAAAAATGGATCTGGTTTGGTTATGGGATACACTAGTTGAGAATGAACATCAGGATTGTATCTACTAGGCTACTACAGAGCAAATCACCACCACTTACTGGTCCGTCGATGCAAAGAGGTGGATGAATTTGGTGGCTAGGAGGATCAGCCCATCGGGAAATTGCATCGATGTGACTTATCTTAGGGCTATGGTGGAGGATTGTGCAGTGCAGGGAATCAGGATGAACATGGCGGCACAGATAGTGTCTGAGTGGAAGATGTTCTACCGAGGCAACAAAAAGGCATTCTTCTTATTGGGGTTGGTAACGGTGATGTGCAAGCGTGTGGAGGTGCCACTCCTAGACAATGACGAGGTATCACCCATGGATCCCCCTTTCCATTCTCTCCTGATCAGGCGGCCCTCTTCCAAAGGAAGAAAGAAAATGAAGGTGTGTGGGGCCAGTAGCAGCAGAGCCGAACGATGAGGAGGAGGAAGATGATGAGGCCAATCACGCCCCATTTACCCAATCTCAGCCCCCACTATCAGGCCATTGTGTGGAAGAGGACCTGGCTGTCGTCCAAAGAATATTGGGAGGTACCTATGCTAGCACCTCAGCTCTAGTTCCACCCTTCACCGCCTTTGAGGTCGAGATGTTCCGCCACCAGTTGTGATGGGAGAAGAAGAAGAACCTCGAGAAGGACTGTGTGATGGGCAGGATGTTGAAGGCCATCAAGGTTATATTTTCTTGTGTCGCCCCCTAGCGGGAGCCTCCCACGCTTGAACCAGAGGAATTTCGGGAGTTTTCCTAGTTGAGCAAGGCATGGACTGGTGAGGAGGCTCCAGAGAACCTTGATTCCGATGACAACACTCCCCCTCCCTTTAAGTATAAATCTTTGGCTTGGTTTTGGGTTTGCCCCGTTTGGGCATGCAACAAATAATTGCACTATTTCCTTCTTGTTTTCCTATGTTTTATAAAGACATAGATGTTAGATTTTTAATTTCGTAGGTATAAATAAATTCTAGATGCTTATAACTCACTATTTTACTATTGACCACTGATTGGGATGCGAGAATTAGTCAATATACTATTCAAAGTCAATTGGTGGAACAAGGGGGAAACATGGGAGATAGGACTGAGATTCTGTCTCACCCTAGCCCTCCATTACAAGAAAATTCCCGCTATGGCAGTCCCGCCATGGTGGCCCTGACAGGGTCAGTTCCCAAGAAACAATTTCATTGGAGTTCTCTCCGTTCCTAGAGTTCTTTATTGACCCTCAGGGTCATAATTTAGCTAGAACCCAACTCCCCTAGTTGAATTCGGCCTACACATACAAGAGAATTTTCCATTTATCTTGGCATAACAAACATGCACACTTCAAGAATGTGCCTATTAATCACATTATAGGTCATCATGAAACCATTGAGCCCCACTAAACATGCCTCTTTTCTATCCACAGGTTCATAGAGACTTAAGCAATTATACCTCTTGTGATATTCAACTATTTCTGCAAGTGCATCTCACACATAGGCAATTATTCATGCAACATCAGAAACACAGGCACATCATATCATTTAGGCAAGTACACTTCACTCACCAGTGCTTATTCAGGCACTACGATGCACATAATCACAATTTCAATCTACATCACTCAAGCAAGTCAAAATTATTAACTTAATTTGCTTCATTGATAACCATTAGCTGATCATCCAAGCATTTGCATAACCTCTAAGGCCATATAACAATTGGAACCTTCTCGATTCCAATTTCCCTTGCTTGTGTCCCTTCAGCCACGACTACGACATCAAGTTCACTTTGTTGAGATATCAATTGAAATCAGGATATACCAGTTGGACTCAACCTACTCCACATGTGACAAACCGCACGAAAGGAGAGAAGAAATAGAACGACTTCTTAGAATTCTTCATGGCTTCCTGAAGATTAGATGTGGACGTCAACACACCAATCCGCGAGAGTCTATTTCATATTTTCTCTTGTATGAAAAGACCGGTAACCTATACTCTGATACCAATTTGTCGCAACCCACCCCACAGGGTTGTGCCAGCACCTTCTCTAACACCTAGATAGGAGAACCCATAGTCCCTAATCGATTTCATCATGCGGAAAAATTAAGAAGATAAGAGACAATACGGAAAGTTCGTGAAGCTTACAAGATACTAAGTTAAAACAAAACCAAGATTGAAATTCTAGAATAATTAACACCCAGGGAATCTAGTCTAAAGAGGTACAATAGCTACTAAAGATACTTCATGTAAAAAAAATATCATGACACAGCTCCCACCATAAGGAAGGACAGTAGAAGCTGTTGGAAATCGTCTTCGTCTTCTCCTACGAAACATAGCTGACCTTGCAACCAGACTATGTCAAGTTTCATAGCAAGAATAGTATCAGTACAACAACACGTACTGATAGGTATCATCGTTCAACTGAATACCCACCATCTAATATAAAGAAATCAACCAGAAGAAACATGTTATAACAAAAATACCACAGCTAACCTTTTCACCCACACGACCACCTTCTTTGTGTTAACCACAACTAGGGAACAACACAGTATTGGCCTTCCATTTGCATCGCTACAAACTCTTATTTAGATTAAGACCTAAACTCTCTATCACATAGAGGAGTTTCTGAAACACACATCGCCCCCAACCCGGCCAACCAACTTACTACACTCGTAGGATTCTCCACCACAACAATCCGGCCTTTGACCACAAAGTATACCATAACAAGTCTCATTAATCACTCTGGAATGAACCCCCTTCCCAAGGTAGATCCTAGTCATTCATCACCATTTCCACTACTCTACCTCTTATGCTCACACCTCCTCATACCCGGGATACAGAACACATTCAACAGCCACAATATAGTAACACAAATAAAATCATAACAATACAAAAATTAGTAACATTCGGACTTCCGATTCTCTCATATCCATTATTACACATAATGGGCATGATCAATCACAATTCTATCAATTTCTCAGTTATGGTACGGGAAATCATATTCATTAACAGATAAGCAGCCAATAATGGTCCTCTCATAGAACCCACACCCAAGTTGTTTGTGTGTCAGAATGTGACACTCGATTCGATAATCTGTTGGAATGTGACACCCGATCCAATAATGTATTAGAACGTAACACCCGATCCAATTATGGTTGGAACGTGACACCCGATCCAATTATATGTCGAAACATAACACCCAATCCAATTATATGTCGGAACGTGACACCCGATCTAATCAACCACAATCACAAACACAATCAGCACCACAATGAATGATTTACATACTTATATCATGCCATCAGGTTACAGGTTCCTTACATGCTACAGAATCACAATTAGTTGTTTCATTAGATTCATTTCATCTTCCATATTCACATACATGCATGAATACAATAGAGTAGTTAGCAGGCATATATAACACTGACGGGAAATCCAACCATCACCTACCCCAGGGACCACACTTACTATCCTCCCATATTCATGCCCAAAGGATTAAATATGTATTCTCCAATCGACTTACAATATGTTAGGGGTGGGAACGAGTTATCAACTACTAAATAAAGAAAACCTAGCCTACATGGGTGCCAAGTAGTTGTATGAGGATTATAGCACGATTTCTGCCTTTCGGAGAGCGAAACAATGGAGGCAGGCCTAGAATCCATAGGTTGTAGCCTTTCTTGTGTTACAATTCCTCCTCTCCCTCCTCCATAAGCCTAGAGAAGTCTTTTGAGGGTTTTCAGGATGACCCTCGTCTATTTTGGCACTTAAGGTAGGAAGGGGAAAATAAGAATTCGCGTCTTTCAATTATGTTTGCGACTATCCCGCCATGGCGGCACCAATCCCATTATGGAGGCGCTGCTTTGGCGGGATTATTCCCGTTATTGCAAGATGGTACATGCCCGGAAAACTTAGTTTCACAAAATACTGTTTGGGTCGTTACAATGGGAATATGGTCAAGTTGTATATCAAACATGATGGTAACTCAACATATGTGATTGGAGATCCCATGAATTAGGTTCATATGGGTAATAACAAGTCATTGTTTTATCTTGTGGACTATATATCTTTGTCCCATCTGTGATCTATTATGGTATGCATGTAGTGCAAATCTTCAAGAAAAGTGAGGTTGAGTTGTGAACTCTTAATCCATAACCATATCTGTTATAGGTGGTGTATTGCTCTGCAGAATATATTTGATGGGTGGACCTATATGAGTGTGGAGTGGTGCCACTTCAATGAAATTGTGACAGATTTCTAAAGCATTCATGAATATCTGGACACGTGCATGGCCTCTTCGTGCGAAACCGCGATAACGACAAAGATTGTGCATGTATAATGTGATAAAATAACTCTGAGCTTACAACAAAAATTTTATTTCATAGAAGTTTTAAGCTTCACCATTTTTTCCGTAAGTTTAATCTTATTTTATCGAAGTCTGATTCATAGTCTACGAGATACTAGATTCAACGCATTATACTTTCTTTTGAATTTCCCAGCGATAATTATCTTTTATATATTTTTATTATTATATTATTTCTTAATATTCTTTTTAAGATATATGGGGATTGTTGATAAAATATTTTTATTATCTTAAAAATTATAAGAATCATATTTAAAATTCTTTATATCTATTATTAAAGATGGTCAAAAGAATTTATTACATATTATTACCGTATACTATTTTAGCCTTATTAATATTATATTAAGTATTTTTTAATAGTGTGGCCAATAGCTTGTTTTTGTTAATATGGCAGCGGGTAATGTCGTTATAGCAGTAATCAATTGATTTGGGACTTACACAAATTCAAATAAATATTTGGTAATAATTCTATAGCCTTTTATGGCAATTATTTTATATTAATGTACATTGTATGCATGATGATTAGATCACTATATATATGGTATGTTTGTCTGTAAAAGGAGAAGAAGTAGAAAAGATTGAAAGGTAAACTTTTCTTCCTTAGTTTATTTTTGGTAAGTTTTCTCAAGTAAAATAATTTCTTTGTTAGTTTCAGTCTCCTAATTTTAATAGTAGAATAGTTTGTTGAATTTTGGGGGATACATTTCAACCGGTGAACTATCCTTAAGGACATTGTCATAGGCACGCCTCAAGCTACAAGATTTTCCGTGTTTTCCAGTATTTTCCAACATCTTGTAGGTTCAATTTGCTAGAAAAAGAAAATAAAAACAGCGTAATAGGGATCTGCTATTATTTTTCTTATTACTTTTTTTTTTTTTTGAGTGATTTGGACTCAAGCTTTGTTTGTACAAAACAACCTTTGGTTTATTATTTGATAATAATAATAATAAAAGGATCATGGTTCAATATTTGAATTAAACATAAAAAATAATATAAGAAAAATAGAAAATATTTTTCTGCATACCAACACACCCTAATAATTGTAGTTTTTAGAGGTTTCTATACTCTTACATTTTTAAGACAAGTACAATTGCTATACTCATGAGTTAACCATATTTAATATAGTTAATTATTAGCTAAAATTTATGTTAAGAGAATGTTCACGTTTTTTAAATTAAATAAATGAGACAAAATGACTGAGATTTATATTTTTGATATATTTTAAATGTATTTAATAATGAGATAAGTTACAATTGTGTTTTTTTTTCTTAATTGAGAACTTACCAAAGTGAAATTTTATATTGATTAAATGTGGTTGTCAGCATATGCACATTGTGACATTATTAGTAAACATAAAATTCAATAAATTCTTAAAATATGACATAAAATTATAAGTTGAGAAATCAAAACCTCATCAATAAAATTAATTTTTAAATAGTCGATCATTTAAACTATTAAACTATGAAAAGATTCTTATAAATAATTCTAAAGATATCACATCAAAACAAAAGATGAATAGGGACTAAGCCTAAGGTGACAACATACATGTAATGTGGCTCCATCTCCATGGAAAAGTCGTAATCATGCATGAATGTTTCTTCCTCTAGCGAATCAAAAATATCAAAGCACCACATGTGGTATGTATCGCAATTATGTTTATTATATTTCTATATTATATATACAACGACGGGAGTATTTAATTAAAATAACGTATGTGAAGCTGTCGACATGTATATGTGCGCATATTATTCATTAACAATTAATCTAAAGTGTTTTTAATATTAAAGAAAAAAAATCATCATATTTTATGTAAAATGTTTCGTTAAGAAAATAAGTTCGGTAAAATTAAGGAAAATAACTTTCTAAATGAAAATATGAAAAACAAATTATATAAGTGATACTTCATATCGATACTTTCCTCCTCACCTCTTACACCCCCTACCCTCCACCTTTATCTTTGATAATATTTATCTAAATTAGATATAAATATTTTTAGATATAAATTTTAATTTACATATTAGACACAAAAAAAATAGGTACTTATTTTCTTGGAACAATTTTTTTAGAAAATATTTTCTATGAACAATATTTTTTTTATCATATTCAACACACCGTAAATCTAAACACTTGATCAGGAAAAAAAAGAAGTGGTAGCCAGTAGGGATGCACATGAGGTCACATTTATTTATACCTCTCTAGTAAAAATAAAAGTTATTATCCATATCAAAGTTATTGGGTTTCTTAATTTTTTTTAAGTCGGAATAATAGTCATTAAATCATAACAATTAAATTTATTATTTTATATTACAATTCACCTTATTGAGTTTGAATAGATTTAAATGATTAAATTTTATAATAAAGTATTGATATCATAAAGATATTTATTTAGGAGGGATTTCGTTCTATCAGCTACTACCTTGCACATCATTATTGTTTGTCATGATCGCACATCATTATCAACTATCAGCATCCACAATCACCATTACTATTCTAATTAGTTGTTACAGCCCTAGCTATTATTTGCGGTCACACCACCAACCATCAATTACTAAGGATAATTATCACCATCAACTATCACTTTTTATATCGTCAACCATCATCATTAGCAGTTGTCAGCAACTACAACTGTTAACCTCCACTGTAAATCATTATCTATTGGAATATATATGTGATATCTCAAAAAAAAATTGTTATTTTGTGATATTAGTTTCAGGTCAAATTATCTGATAATTAAATGGGCTTCAAAAGCTCTTATTGTACGACTGATTGATATAAATTATTTGCTCTTTTCAATTGTAACAGAACATTTATTTTCATTAACCTTAAATTAAGAAAAAAGATTAAGTGAGAAACTTCACATTGCTAATATAAAATAGTTTGCATATCATTGGTTGGGAGAGCTTAGTTATGCCATACAATGTATTCAACTCCACCATGAATACATTTATATTATCCTTACTATCCGATTCAATTGTTAAACACATCATTCACTCTAATCATTGTGACCCGATCCAATCATGCAATAACATTATCGAAACGAATTATATAATACGATTACAAGACACTAACGGTTGCCTCGTCAACAATTATCACTGGATAATTTGCATCCCTGAAGGAAAATGGTTCACTAGCTGCAAAAAAAAGTGTGCTATGCACTTATATATTAAAAGAAAAATATCAGCAACATATATGAGATGGCACAACTAATAGAATTCACTACTAAGAATCACAAACAATGGAGCAAAGTGTCATACTGAAGTAGCGAGATCCTTAAAGGTGTATATGGAAATTATAATGCAGCATTTAGTTAAATATGACCCAAACATATTACATTCTAGACTCCTATTCAATCCAAGGGTTGAGATGTTAAAAGACTAGTTAAATGTGGAATATCAGAACTAAGTATAAAAGTGCCCAGGTCGCTCACACTAATGTGAAGGATTGTTTACCACAATGCTACCATTGTCTAGGGTGGCTGTGTATCTGAGCGTCCGAAAATCACATGCAGGAGGCAGAGTGGTAGGAGCATAAATCCGAAAGAAATGATTTAATTGATCCCCTCAGTACCGAAGCTAATCCAATCAAAAGCCTACATAAAGATTAAAGAGAAGGTACTCACTTGTGTATATAAAAGCTCAATTGTACCACCATTTCCTACAAAAAACATTGTGAAAACTTAGACGTTTCAGCAGTCCTGAAACCAAGCAGTTCGATCTTTGAGGATCTCAGTGTAAAATATTTTAGTTAGAAAAAAGTAACAACATCTACAATCATAAAAGGACCAAAACTAGCAATGGAGCAACAGTAATATTTCTAAATTAACTTTCAACAAATGTTTACCTTTTTTGGTTCTAAACTAGCAAGACCACATGCTCGGGCTACCACTCCACTGTAACTATGTGAGATGACAAAAATCCCAACTGAATCTGGACCAGACTAATTATAGAATGAGAATATTGCGTTTTAGCCGTATGGTCAATGATACAGATGGAAATACTGAATTTTTAAAAGTTAAAGATGCATATTACTTTGTAGAAAATAATCAAATATTGACAGCGTAAGGTAATAAGTTGTCAGAAAAATTTATCATAGTGCAGGCGAACGTCCTATTCAATTTCTCTCTCTCTGCCTATCCATCCCCACTTCCTCTGATCTTTAAACCTTGAGTGGTGTTAGCTTATTAAACATGTAAAAACCTTGAGCATTGTCGAACTCACCACTACAAACAATGTATCGACCCTGTCAGCTTCCAGCTCTTCTCCTATTTCATGAGAAATGGAGAGAAATAGTGACTGGGATAATGTGATTTTGATGCCATTATGGATGAGAGAGTTCTTCTTGAAACGAGAAGAGAAACTTGTCACGGTTAAAAAAAGAAATAGACACCGCCCATTAGCAATGGGTATGGACATTGAAATGTTTACTTGCGCCATAGAATCAGTTGAGTATGAAAGAAAATCCACAAAGATTTCAAAAAAGTAAAGTATAAATTAACAACTTAAACACTAACTTCCAAAAAATAAAATAGATGAGGATAAAATATGGAAGAAAATCCACAAATGACCCTACTGATAGTTAAACGAAAGACTTGATTTAAATCCAATCCTTTATTTAGAAGCTACTACTCATATTTTGCCTCAGAAAGTAAAAGTAAACACGAAGAACAAAGCTAAATGCAAAAACGAATACAGTAGACTGATTCCATCACCGGCAGCAAAATCAATGGTCTAACAAACTCATGCCAGAGCTTCATACACACCGATGCCATCTGTGGCAGAGTTGACGACCTCTAATTCAAATTTCGAGACACTCTGATGAAAATGTCGGAGAATACAAATTTCGAAAGAACTTAGTTGATTTTCTAATTAGAGCCTTTTCTGGAAAATAAATTATAATCAGAATACAAATCTCAAAACATTCTAGAACAATTCAAAGTTGAAAAAAAAAAATTGATTTACAGATTGAAAATGCATGAGAACGTGTTAGAGAGAACTCACAAGTCTTGTGGCTCATCTTCTAAGCTTTCTATATCTAATTTAGGGCAAAATCGTAAAATTGAGAAACTGAGAAGAGGTAAGAGAAGAGAAGTATGGATGCAGAACATTGGGGATTTGATTATAGATGAAGATGCTAACAAGATAGAAAACGACATAGAAAACAGTTACTAAATGGATCTGCTATTAGAAACCTTCGAGAGCTTATCTTGGCTAGGGAAGTCAAATATAAAACGAAGAGTGATGAACTTTCCGTACAACCAATCATCATCGCTGCCTCATCTCTTCCTTCCTTCTCCGACCAGTCTATTGTGGAAGAAGACAGTGGGTAGGTTGCTCCGCCACCATGGATTCAATAGATTATATTTTGCAATCAATCATCCGTGAAAAAGGAGTCCACCCATTTCATTAACCACTAATGTGGGACTTTTATCATTCTTTAACACCCCACCTCACACTCATTGCTTAGCATCTGGTGCGTGGGCAATTTTGATTTTGGGGGCCCTAACATCGGGTGAGACGGGCCCTGCTCTGATTCCATGTGAAATTAGGTCTTGGGTCTAACTCATGTTAAATTAGGTCTTGTGCCTAATTCACACCCTAAAAGCTAGCTCAAAGGGAGGAGGATTGTCCAAGCCTTATAAGGAGTCCACCCATCTCATTAACCACCAATGTGGGACTTTTATCATTCTTTAACATCATCAAGCCATAATTTTGTCATTTCAGATTAGTCAATATAATTTATTGATATCTTTTAATAATGCGATTTTTCGTTTGACCCCTCCCAAGAAAAGCTTCGGGTTCAATACCGAACGGAGAAATCACTACAACATTTTAGACCTACGGTCAAACCAAATATGGACAACGCCCGTAAAGTGTTGCCTAAAATATTTTTGGAGTCGCTTTTAAAGCGTAGCCCAAATTTTTAACTTTTAGCTTCGATAATATTTGCAACACTTGTAAAGTGTATTCTTTAATGGTATAAGCTACACTTTATAAGCGTTGTTATAATATGATATTATTGGCAACAACTATTTACATATATCGCCACACATATAAAGTGTCCTATTTTTATAATTGTAAAAACAACACATTACAAATGTGGCCTTAATGTTTTCACTAAAATATTATATTCCCTCTAACATTTTCAACTATCTCCCTCAAATTTTTATTGGGCAAAAAAATAATGCAGAAAATATTAAAACTTATTTTCCCCCAAATCAGTAAAAATTCCGCCGACATAGCTGAATAACACGCTTTTCTCTCAAGTTTGAAGAACACGATTTGCGTCAAACTTTCTTGTTGAAAATTGAAGAGCTGAAGAACACGATTTCCCTCACATATTTCTTATTGAAGAGTTGTTCCGTCATAGCACACATTTTCGTTGAAGAGCTATTCCATCAAATTTCTTGTTGAAAATTGAACAAAATGCTTCACAGATAAGCACGCCTCACGTCTTAAAGATTTAGGGTTCTTGGAATAAGATTAATCAGGTAAGAAATTCTATCTTTGAAAGTCTAAATTTTAGTTTTAGGGTTTTGATATTCATGTGTAGATATCTTTGAAAGTCTAAATTTTAGCTTTAGGGTTTTGATATTTGTTTGTTGTTGATACAATAACTTTTAATTTTTGCGAGTCTAGCTCGTAGTTGTATTACCCTGAGCATTAATCACTAAATAAGTATAAATGGACTAATTAGGGCTGATTCTTCACTTGAGAATTTCTTACAGTGCTCTGTGAAGTATAATAATATATTGTGCTTCACTAGGTTGGTATAGCTCCACTCCACTTGCTGACATTCTTTTCAAATTTCTATGTTACTGGGCTATATGGTTGTGTCTATATTCACTAAAGCGAGTGCAATTATGTTGTGTCCTTAACCCCAACAAATTTTGAACCTTATTTATGGTTTCATACCATGATAACACTAGCTTAAAGGTTATAGTAGTCAATAGAGCATAAGATTAAACATTGAAGAGGATGAGGGTACAATTTGAAGGTTTCACCATGAGATCTATGCTGCGACTTGCAATTGTGTTGTGGTTTCTGTAGTGGAAAAGATGTCATAAAATTTAGGCTTTATTGATTTCTGGAGTTTCATTTGGGTAAAGCTGACGATAAGGATTTGCTTTTTGCTGCTAGTGACATTCCTATAATGCTAACATGTAAACAATGATTTATTATTTCTTGTGAAACAGTGTTCATCAAAGCTTTTATAGGAAAAGAAACTTTGAATGCAAGTGCTCAAGCATAAGAATTTCTGGTCTACCTTGTATTCAAATAGGATGAGGCTCCACTACAAATGATAGATGCAACAACCACAATACTTTATTTACAGACTGGAAAAAATTTCTCCACCCTTCTCTTCTTCTCTTATTATCATTATAATTTTAGGTTAAGCTAGTGATTTGTGATACAACTACACTTTTTAAGTCAATCATTGGTCTCTGTTAGGTTTATGCTATTGGACATAGTTTGACTGCTTGGGAACACAAGGTTCAGGAGGCTGAACTCTGATACATAATGGTTGAATATGACAGGTATGTTTCTGAATAAGGAAGGTGCATAGGTTCAAATTATAGAATTTTTTATTAAGAAAGCTAAGTGATCTAGTTAGATTTAGGGTGAGTCAAGACAGTTAACTGCAATAGATAAGAAATAAGATAGGAAGAGGATCTCTTATTTTTATACTTCTTGGGAATTGTAAGTGACCAAAACTAAGGGCTTGTCGTTGGTTGCATAAAATATAATAATCCCATTATATGATATTGTGCATAACTAAGTTAACATTTGCCTTGTATTGTAAAAATTCCTCATTTCTAAAATAGGTAACTAATAAAATAATATAGATAACACATTTTCTTATTTATTTCTCAATGATAACTAACAATCAAGACTCTAAAGTAACAGTCGTGTGCATGCCCAGACATACATATATTATATAATATTGTTGTGTTGACACATCAGGGCGTGTTTTTTCTTTGGTAAACTGCAGTTAACTTACGGTGAAGCAATGAAGAAGTTGAAACTTTTTTGGATTGTATTTTGCATAAGCTCCTATTTGGTGTCTTTAGCATAAATATTTCTATGATTGTTTTTCTAACAAATCTTAACTGGCAACGATTTCAACAAATCCAATGTTTTCTTCTCCAAATAATTTCTTATTTTGAAGCTCATTGTCAAGATATTTCAAAACCTCAAAAGTTTCATCACAACCTTTTGTCCTTTTCTTCTCCTTTGCCAGAACAAACTTTTTACATTGCATCTATTAACTGATGACACATTTTTGTTAGTAGACAATAACATAGATTAAATGTAAAACACTTGTACTCTTTTTAAATTTGAAACAAACACTAATAAGTTCAAACTTCATAGTATAAAAGTAATAATTGTTTGGTAAACTTGTTTTTCTTACACTTATTACGGAAGTCATTTTACTGATTCTAAGAGAAGTGATTCAAAATTAACCATGTCTTTGTTATGAAGGATTAAAACTGGGTAAATAAGATAACTCACTTGGTTATCTTTAATCAAGAGAGTTTTGAATCCTTGTTCTTGCTTGTGTTGATTTTCTTTGAAAGTTAAATAATGGTGTTGTTTGAACGAAAAAGTTGACAGTAAGTAAAAGAGTTAAAGCAAAAATGTTATCTTGAATTACTTTAGCCTTTTATGTTCTACATGTGAAAGTTACATGATGTTGTTTCAACTTGTCTGCTTTAGATCTGATTTCAACTTTAGCCTTAAAATCTGATTCAAGTTGCCTGCTTTAGATCATGTTAATTTTTTTTCTTTCTAATTTTAGAACTTGGAAGGGTACAAATCACTTAAAGTAAAATCAATGAACTCTTTTTAAAATCAGGTTTCCAGTAAATCTTATCATAGGACTCTGATAAGCCTTGAACACTTCTAGAGTCATGAAAAATTTCACAACTTCTTCTTATTCACAGTCCTTCTATAAGTAATATTTCACCATTTAGGATCCAAGATTTTAGCTAATATTTCTTCAGGTCAGGGATAACTTAGAATGAATAAACTCTACGAAGCTTTAAGCTTTTTGGTGTGATCGACTATCTATTCTAGGATTATTGTAATGATTGCTTGAATGTTTAAACATGGTAATAGATGTTTGATACTTCTCTGATTGGATGTGCATAAGAATGAGATTTTAAAATTTTGGACTTAGTTTTAAAAAGCTCTAAAAGATTTTCACACTATATGGTACTTTTGGTCTTCTGAATAAAGTGTTTGGACTTCTTTAAAATGTCGTTTACAACTTGAACCTGCTTCTGGAAAGAATTTCTTAATCTTAGTTAGTTCATTTAAATTTCTTGGAGTTAGAGAGACAGTGAAAGTCAACTAAAGCTTGATCATTCGTAGGATTATGTTATGTTTTTCTTGAATATGTTGCATTCCTTATGATTCTTACTATACTTAGGATGGTTTGATTGTCAACCTTTTTTTATTTTGTTAAAACTTCTATTTGACTAAGGTTATTAATTTTATGTGGTTAGATAACACTTGGAAGTAAATTAAGTAAAGGAAAATAGCATGAGCTACAAAATTAAGGAAATTGAAACAAGTTTTGAGCATTCATTTCACTAAAGTGTATAACTGATGAGTTTCCTATGTAAACCGTTCAAAATGAATTTGATGATGAGTATTTAAATTCACTCACAAAATTTTAACTTTTAATCATTTGAATTCCATTTATTTACTTTCTTTCTTAATTGTGTCTATCCTATTAATTTTACTTATTTTTCCTTGGAAGTATAATCAACATTCAAAAACATTTGTGGAGGATTCAAGGTTTGATTTGGCATAGCACAAGTGCCATGACTAGGTAAGAAATAAACTCTTATCATCTCATAATACATGATTCTGATAACTTACTCGTGAGTTTTAAAACTTATTTGTGAAGTAGTTAATGATTTAATGATTGTTACTGAAAGATTAAATATTAATATCTTCTTCTAGGAATTCAAATATCTCATCCAAGGATTTGATGAATTTAGCAAGGTATAGCAAATAGTATATTGATGGTGTTGAATCATTTCTAGATTTTTCTTAGTCTTATGGAGATCCTCAAGGAGAGGAAATTCAGTGTCCATGTGAAAAATGTTGTAATATTCGTTGGACTCGAATGAATGTAGTGTATGATCATCTAATATGCTATGAATTTGTTGAAGGTTATACTAGATATCCAATCACGGGGAATGAGATATCAAGTTAAATGTTGACAATGATATGGATTACTCACGTGATGAAATTGATGGGTTGTTGAATGATCAATTTAGAGATGTTGCGCAGGCTGAAGGAGTTTATGATGGTCCAAATGAAGATGCCAAGAAATTCTATAACTTGGTTGAAGAGGCAAGCCAAAATTTATATCCTGGTTGTACACTAAATTATCATTCACACTTCGCTTATATTTGTTGAAGTGTCTACATGGATGGAGCAATGAATCATTCACTTCTCTTTTAGAGTTATTAAAAGAGGAGATGCCCGAGTTGAACATTCCTCCGTCTTACAATAAAACCAAGTCTATGATTAAGAATCTCGGTCTTGATTATGAGAAAATTGATGCATGTCCCAATGATTGCATATTGTTCAGAAATGATCATAAGGATGATGAATTTTGTCACACTTGTGGAGCTTCACGATATATTAAATATCCTGAAATTGATAGTAAGCGCCTTCAAAAAAATCACATCGAGTTTCAGCAAAGACTTTGAGACACTTTCCATTGATTTCTAGACTTAAAAAGTTATTTATGTGCTCAAAGATGAAAAATTCTTTGAGGTGGCATGACAACGAGCGTTCTAAAGATGGAAAGTTAAGGCATCCCTCTGATGGTATAGCATGGAAAGATTTTGATAGGTTGTATCCAGATTTCGCACTAGATTCTCGCTATGTGAGACTTGGCTTGTCAAGTGATGAGTTCAATCCATTTCGAACCATGAATATATCACACAGCACATGGCCAGTTATGTTGATGGTCTATAATATGCTTCTTTGGATGTGCATGAAATCTGAATATTGTATACTTTATTTACTTATACCTGGGCCGTGATTACCTGGAAATGACATTGATATTTACTTACAACCATTGATAGATGAGTTAAAATTATTCTGGGATTCTAGGGTTGAATTATATGATGCTTCAAGAAATCAAACTTTTCAAATGCGGGCAGCTCTTATGTGGACAATCAATGACTTTCCTGCATATGCTATGTTATATGGTTGGAGTACAAAAGGAAAGTTTTCTTGTCCTTGTTGTAACTATGACACTAATTCTCCCTATCTTAATCATAGTCAAAAAATTTGTTATATGGATCATCGTATTTTTCTACCCATTGATCATCCATGGAGATCTAACAAAAGATCTTTCAATGGAAAAACTGAATTTAGGCCTTCTCCTTTATTAAAGGGAATTGATTTGAAAATGTGTTTGGAAAGAAGAGAAAGAGATCAAATGATGGCCCATGGAAAAAAGGTCAATCTATTTTGAATTACCTTATTAGCAGTATAACTTGTTACGCCACAACCTTGATGTAATGCACATAGAGAAGAACATAGTTGATAGCATACTTGGAACTCTTTGGGATATTTCTGGCAAAACAAAGGATCATGCAAAATTTTGGTATAATTTGAAAGATATGGGAATGAGAAAGAACCTTCGTCCAAAAGATATAGAAGATAGTAAGAGAACAAAGTTTGCAAAAGGTTGCTTCTCAATGACAAATGGAGAGAAATTAATTTTTTGTGGAGTTTTATAGACAGTCAAGCTATCCGATGGTAGTGCCTCCAGTATATCTAGGTGTGTGCAATTGGATGAAAGAAAATTGTCTGGTTATAAAACCCATGATGCTCATTTCATGTTACATTACTTACTTCCAATACCAATTAAAAGCATTCTTCCGTGGCTATTGCTTTGATTCGTCTTAGTTCTTTCTTCCGTCGTTTGTGTCAAAAGTAATCACATTGGAGGAACTGAATTACTTAGAAGTAGAGATCATAGTAACAATAAATCAGTTGGAGCAAATTTTTCCGCCTACATTTTTTGATATAATGATTCATTTGCCTATTCATTTGGCGAATGAAGTGATATTAGGAGGTCCAATTCAAAATCGATGGATGTATTCCACTGAAAGAGAAATGGGTACATTCAAATCATACATCCGCAACATATGTTATCCAAAAGATTGCATAGCAGAGACACGAGTGAAAATTGATTGTATGAATTTATTCTCCAAATATCTTCATGGGGGTGTGCATACCAGATTTAATACAAGAGCCTGAAATAATGATGAATGTGATCCAAGTGATGCAGAAATTGTGAGTTTGTTTCCTAAAAAAGGAGTTTCTTTAGGAGCAAAGAAAACTGATCCATTCATTTTAGATAACAAGTCACTAAGTCAGGCACATGCATACTTATTGGGAAATTATGACGAGGTTCAAGAATATATTAGGTACCTTAATTTGAATATAGTATCTTTTTGTATAATTAATTTTTAACTTATTTTATTTATTGTTTTAACAAAAAAAGTACATGTTGTGTAGAGAACATGAGCAAGAGGTTAATAATCATCCACGAAGATCTAAATGGAGCAAGGCCAATAATCATTATCAAAACTTCTCTCAATGGTTTGAAACTCGTGCTTTGCAAGAGGATGTGCCCGATATGATAAAATAATTGTCTAGAGGACCAAATTCTGTTGCAAAAAGATATTTTGGGTATCTCAATAATGGATATAGATTCTATGTTAGGTAGCGTGATGCAAGACGTAAAACATAAAATAGTGGTGTTACACTAGTTGCCTCAACTACAAGCTTTGCAAGCTCAAAGGATAAAAATTCAATTGCTGCAAATTTGACTTATTATGGTACAATAGTTGACATTATTGAGTTTGACTATTACGGTCATTTTAAGGTTGTTCTATTTAAGTGTGATTGGTATGAGGTTGAAAATGATACTTATGACCTTACTTATGTCTATTTTAACAAGAGATGCTCTCAGGAAGAGCCTTTTGTGCTTGAATCTCAAGTACACCAATGATTCCTTCTATTGGTTTGATCCTACACAACAAGATCATTATAGTTATTATGAGTATAAATAGTAGAGTTAAGTGTCTTAATTGACTGTTCCTTAGGCTGATATTATTGGTCTTACCTTGTAGTAAACTAGGTCTTCCCATAGTCTGTTGGTTCTTGGTTGTTGGTTCGATCTTGCACAACAAGATCATTATAGTTATTATGAGTAGAAATAGTAGATTGAAGTGTCTTATCTGACTGTGCGTTAGATTGATATTGTTGGTCTTGCCCTTTCATAGAACCAGGTCTTCCCATAATGGACTGGTTTTGTTTGTAGTTCTTCCAATTCTAAGAAAGAAAAATCCCGAAAAATCCGTCAATAAATGACGAACTCCATTATACAGATGATAGGACAGGGCTAAGGCAGTAATCTCGACGGAGATTAGGATGAGCTTTGATGAATAAAAGAAGCCGGTCCTTAGTAGCCTTTCCAAAGTCAACCTAACCGCTTACCTTTGGAAAGGCGCTAAATAGGCCTTCGCCCTTACGCCTTTATATATAATAGAAGAAAATTAGATAGTTGTATATAGAATTAGCCAGATCGTCTGAAGCATGAACAGAATCGCCTTTGTTCTGAAGGCCTAGCGAGTTCCTTTTTTTTTTTTTTCAAAGGCGGCCCCTTTCTTTCCTCGGACCGATGACTCGCCAAGCAAATCGAATCTCCTTGACCCGGGCACAGCAAGCAGTTTCCGTGACGGAAAAAGCGGCATCGTTGACTCCAGAGCTGATTGATTAGAAAGACCAACCCCGGCCCTAGTGAGAAGAAGATGGTTAGACGCCAATTGAAAGAGTGGTAGTTTTCTCCATGATGACCGGGTGGGCCCCCCTTCCTACGGGTTCCCCCACCGACCCAGTGACACACCAACCACGCCCCTTCTCTTTCTCCGATCATAAAGCCCCCTGATCCCTTTATTTGTCTTTCATCCCCCTGATTCGGATCTCACACCTTCCACCAGCCTCTTACAATAGGGGCTTTTTTTTCGAGTTTCTTTTTAACCTGCCACTGCTCATCTTATATCTCATTTGCCTTCTCCTAATTTGGTTGTTGATTTATGTGTGTAGTTGTGGCTCCAACTTCCCTGCTAGGATCTTGTGTCTACAGGTTATAGAATTAGTGTACAGGTTATAGAATTAGTGTACAGGTTATAGAATCACTTTACAGTACATACAGTAGGTTATAGCTTGTACTAAACCCAGTTGTTGCAATCTTCTATTATCAATTACTCTTATATAGCTGCTGCAATATGCTATAATACAGTGCTGGAAATTTTGGAAACAATTAAGCTCTTCTATAACTGCTTGAACTCAGAAAATTCTGGCCAGTTAATTCGATTTTAATGGCAACTAACAAGGCCCTTCACTCCAACAGAACTTCTTGTCTCTTCTATAACTGCTGCAATCTGATTTGTTGTACATGGCAGTAACTATTATCAGTTACTCTTATATAGCTGCTGCAATATGCTATAATACAGTGTTGGAAATTCTGGAAAGAGTTGAGCTCTTCTATAACTGCCTGAACTCAGAAAATTCTTGCCAGTTAATTCAATTTTAATGGAAACTAACTATTGACACCCAATTTTGACTCTCCACATTTTATTTAACTAAAGTTTTAATAATAATAATAATAATAATAATAGTAATAATATATATATATAGATATGTTATGAAATTTTTGTAGGAATACAAAAATAATAATTAATTATTTATTTTATTTGATAAATTTATTTCAGAAATACTACTTTTTTTATAAACAATTAAATATATTATATAAATATTACTACTTACTTTCTCATTTTTTAAAAATATTATTTTTAAGGGTTAACTCGATTTTAAAAAAATTAAATATAGTTTATATTATTGCGATAAATATTTTTTGACATTTTTTCAAAAT
>JAJOOS010013028.1:0-26287 GCA_029582725.1 Solanum chiquidenum
TTATTAGCAGCATTTACAAGATAGCATCAAAGCTTCTGGCAAACAGGCTCAAAACAGTGATTGGAAAATTGGTTTCTGGAAGCCAAAATGCATTTGTTCGAGGAAGGCAAATATGATATGCAACCCTCATTGCTAATGAAGCTCTAGATTGGAAAATTAAGAGTGGAGAACCAGGGTTGCTAGTGAAGCTAGACATTGAGAAAGCTTTTGACAAAGTAAGCTGGTCATACTTACTTACTATCCTGAGGCAAATGAGGTTTGGTGAAAGATGGATAAGATGGATGAAATTCAGTATCACAACAGTCAAGTATTCTATCTTAGTGAATAGATCACCTGTGGGTTTCTTCCCTCCCCAAAGAGGGATTAGACAGGGTGGTCCTATTTCACCATTCTTATTCATCTTGGCAATGGAAGGCCTCAGCAAAATGATTCAGAAAGCAAGTTCTTTGCATTGGATCGAGCCATTTAAGATAGGAAGAGATCCGACATCTCAAGCTAATGTATCGCATCTGCTCTATGCAGATAATACATTGATTTTTTGTGGTGCTGAAAGATCACAAGTGATGCATCTTAGTCTAACTTCGTTTATTTTTGAAGTTATTTCAGGTTTACACATGAATATGCAAAAGAGCACTATCTACCCAGTTAATGAAGTTTTAAATCTGGAGGAGCTGGCTGATATCATGGGCTGCAACATTGGCTCATTTCCTTCCACTTATTTGGGTCTTCCTTTGGGTGCTCAGCATAAATCCACTGAAAATTTGGACAGGGGTTATTGAAAAGTTTGAGAAGAGGTTGGCAACATGGCAAATGCAATATCTCTCATTTGGTGGTAGAGTAACACTTATCAATAGTGTTCTAGACAGTTTACCTACTTATTACATGGCCTTGCTCCCAATGCCAAGTGAGGTTATAGAACAAATTTACAAGATAAGAAGGGACTTCCACTGGAAAGGCAACAGGGAGAAACACAAATTTCAACTCATCAAATGGGAGAAGGTCACACAACCAAAATACCAAGGAGGTCATGGCATTAAGAAGCTTGCAGCCCACAACAAAAGTATGATGATGAAGTGGCTTTGGAGATACAACTTGGAAGACGCAGGGCTCTGGAAAGAGGTCATCATAGCTAAGCATGGAAGGCTGAATCAATGGTGCTCAAATATTACTACACTTCCTTACGAAGTGGGACTGTGGAAGAGTATTAGGATGTTGTGGGATACATTTGATCAGAACACTTACTTTGAATTGGGCAATGGTTTACTCATAAAATTTTGGACAAACAAATGGCTTGGAAATACCACTCTTCAGGAGGATTTCCCAGATCTGTTTTGAATTGCTCAAGATCCCAATTATGTTATTGCTGCTAATAGAGAAGGGATCAATTGGGGATCTGAGATTTAGAAGGAATATGCACGATTGGGAAGTGAATGATCTGGTAGACCTTTTTGCTAGACTTCAACATTGTCACATTAATCTCCAGGCAGCTGATAAGCTCAAATGGGGACACCAGAAAGGAGTTTATACAGTCAAGGAAGGGTATCAACAGTTGTGCTCTAGAAACCCCGTGATAGCTAACTGGCCCTGGAAACTCATTTGGAGGACCAAGCTACCACCTAAGGTAGTTTTTTTTACCTGGATAGCTCTATATGAGGCATGTCTCACCCAAGACAACATAAAGAAAAGAAAAATCCAATTTCCAAACAAATGATATATGTGCAAAAAAGAGGCTGAAACCCCCAGACACCTTCTTCTTCATTGTGAGGTGGCCTCAGAATTATGGAGCATAGTTTTTTGTCTCTCTGACATCAATTGGACCACACCCCTCACTGTTAAGGATGCATATGAGAGTTGGAGTCTATGGAAAGTTGACAAAGCCATCAAGAAGATCTGGACTATGATCTGCTTGTATTTTTTGGTGTATTTGGTTAGAGAGGAACAAGAGATGTTTTGATGGAGAGTCAACTGCTTTAGGCATTTTGAAGACTAGGTGCACTGAAAATTTGTTTAGTTGGACCAACTTGTATCCTGCTGTTAATGCAGAACAACTTCAGGATTTTACTAACTCATTAGCTCTGGCTTAGATAGTTTGTATAGTTAGCCAGAGATTTTTTTGTAAGCTCAAATGCCATATCTTGTAAATTTTGCATCTTCCTAATGTTGTTATTAATACCACTTATCTTATCAAAACAAAAAAAAAACAAAAAAAAAAAACCTGGACGGTTGACTTCAGTCAAAAGCTCAGGATGATGGCCTTGAAAATTCTAACGGTTCCATCAGCTTTGGAAGGGCCATTTTAGGCTAGGGGCATGGTTGATTCAGGTCCTGAGGCTCATGGTGTGAGTTTGTGCCGTTAGGCGTTTTAACTTTGAAGCTTAAGCCAAGATTTGACTTCGGTCAACATTCTTGGTAAACGTGCTCGGATAGGAATTTCATTAGCGCAATTAGCTCCAGAATGTTGAGTTTGGTCTAAGACGACCTTTCATGCGGTTCTCGAGGCTTCCGGTCTCATTTTGAGCCTTGTGGAATTTGACTAAAACAAGAACTTGGGTGTGGGATCCACTTTTCATCGAGACGACCTTAGATGGAAGTTTCGACAGGATCGTTGAGCCAGAAATATCAAAATTTAGTGGGGTTTCTGGTTTATTTTTATTAGTCCCCGAACGAATTCTGAGAGTCCGTTTGAAGACCTTGAAAAAGAGCAAAATCTAATGTTGCTGGTGCAAACCTTTAGAGACCAGAATTTAGGTTTTTAACAACCAGAAATGGATTTTAGCGACCAGATTTCTAGTACTTAAATGCCGAAAATCAGCTTCAACCCTCATTTTCAAACTTCGATATCTCGAGCTAGGAAGCTACGTTTTGGGTGATTCTAGTTGCATTTCGTCTATAATTGAAGTGGCTACGTATTGGAGTGATCGGGAAGTGCCAGGGACTCGACGGTTGCAGTGATTTCTGCCCAGCTCTCTTTGGTCTCTTTAAATGGTGATTTTGTTGCATGTATGTGTTTGGGCTGCTCCAGGCATGGAATTGAGCCTCATTTGGGGGAACAAGCTCGGTTAGTGGATTAGGACTTTTTGACGAAGTCAATTTTGAGATTCCTGACGCACGTCCCACATTACCATTTTGACTCGATTTTTGATCCATCTCCAATAATTGCAATTTTAGTGTCTAAACGTCCGTAGTGACGCTGTGATAGATAATTCGAAAATGTGGCGGTGTTCAGAGACGTTTCGGAAGCGGATAGCTCTTGTGCGATGGATTCGGAGCGGTCGTGATCAGCCTTGAGGTAGGCTTCGATCTACTTTCTTGATTGGGCTTCTTAGATAATGCTTAGTATAGATTACATGTGATTTTGGATTGTATTTACCGGGTATTAACTCCTTTTGTTCATTTCCTTTTCTTTACAACGTAGAAGCCTTGGGCTTATTGTGGGTGTTGTGATCCTTAGTTTAGGCTTGTAACTTTGTTTGTGGTGTAGATGATCTCGCTTATCCTTGTTAGGATTGATACATTGTAGCCTTAGATTAGGTTGGACCTTAGATACTTTAGGTTGTGTTTTATCGCCCTTGTAGTTATGATTTGCTCCCGAAAGAGCTTGTTTTGGCTTGTTCTTCTTGTGTTGGTGCTTGAGACTCTGGTGGCTCGTCGTAGCCGTAAGTTGGCACAATTTGTGCTCAGTCTAGGACTGGATCGGTATGATTGGGGTACGACATTGTCCCTTGAGTTTGCACCCCCTTTATTGATTTGCAAGCTCTTCTTGATTTCTTCGCTTGTTT
This sequence comes from Solanum chiquidenum, assembly GCA_029582725.1. Lineage (NCBI taxonomy): Eukaryota > Viridiplantae > Streptophyta > Magnoliopsida > Solanales > Solanaceae > Solanum > Solanum chiquidenum. Next base: position 3,780 of record JAJOOS010013028.1, read on the forward strand.
AGTGGAGAGATGGCCATATCTTTTTGATGAATGTGGTATCGAGGTTCGGTTAATTTGGAAAAGAGGTCAATCTTAGGGGAGACCATTCGAATGGTTGAATTGATGACTTCGCTTCAATCTCTTTGACTGAACCTAAAGGAGACTTCGATCATTCAACTTTAGCTTCTGAAGGAGGGATCATGTCAATTGTAGGCTTGTTGTACCCTTATTTAGCTTATGATTATATTGTTGGGTCCGAGACTGTGTCCGAGTACCAATTGGATCCTAGGTTAGTGCTCTCATCTATAGTAGTGTGGTTGGTTGGCTGTATATTTATTTGACTTTGAGTGCCTTGTTTGAATGTTGGTGATGGCCTGCATTGCATTGTTTGTTCATTCTCACGGACTTTGTGGTTCGATCCTAGCTCATGCATTGGCATATTTATCATCCATGATGAGATACTATTTTACTCGAGTTTTATTCTAAATTGGTTTTAACAAGAGTTGTACCACCTGGATCACTTGACTTACTTACTGATTTTTAAGATTACGAGGCGGTAGGGACGTGCTCCCTTTTCTACTTGAGATATTAGAGGCATTTGGGATGTGCTCACTTTTACTTGACTAGACGGCGCGTCGACGCCCTTTTTTGCATGCTTTGGTCTAATTGATGCCCCCAAGTTTACTCTTGCTAGCAGGGCTAGTGGCCCTGGGAGTTTACTATCTTGCCGGGCGGATGGTGATGCCCCCAGGTTACTCTTGCTAATTGGACTGGTGCCCCTAGGAGTTTACTCTCCCGGGTTTTCTTGTGCTAGTTGGGTTGGTGCCCTTAGGAGTCTACTGTCTGGCTGGGCGGGTCCTTTATTGGGTTTAGAGTTTCGAATGGTCTCCGATGGTCCTACTGCTCACCCTGCATTCATATGCATTGTCTATCACCAGCATACTTGTTTGTTGATCGCGCCCTCCGGTTTATGGGGGCTAGTTTAATGTTTGTTGTTTGTACTTTCGAGCTTATGAGGTCTGATTAGGTTATGTTCTCTGTTATCATTTTATTGTTAGCTGATCGGCTTTGACTTCAGAATTATGGTTGTGGGTCTTCCAAACTCTGGGTAGCTGACTTGGTATCTTAGTTGCTTGCGAGTAGGTTGTTGGTTTGTGGTTTAGGTACGTTTTTGACTCGGCTTCTTACCCCTTGTATCTTGTTTCTATTCTTTATTGCATGTTTACTTTAGTATCTCCTGTTTAGTTACTTGTGTTATGCTTTCCTTATTACCTGTTGTTTATGCTTGTGTTATCTTTTGAGCTCAGTAGGCTGATGCTTACTGAGTACCGTCTTTGGTACTCATACTACACTTCTACTCCCTGCAGATCCTAGTATGAGTTATCATCGTTGATTTGGAGTCGTGCAGAGCATCTTGGAGTCTCGGAGATAGGGTAAGCTCCTGGCACTCAGAGTTGCCGGTTTCCATCTATTTTGGGCTAGGCTTAGTCTTTATATTGTATTCAGAGTCAGCCTGTACCTATCTAGTGTTTATAGAAGTCTTGTACTCTTATTTTGATTAGATGTTCGATTACTGGTTGATGTCTGGTCTTGGGATGGTTCCTTGTGTTGCATTTCTATTGTTTACCTTTCTTCGATTCGGTATAAACATTATGCTTCCTGTTGTTAACTTCCACTTGGCAGACTGTTGCTTATGGCTCCGGACTAAGGGTTAGGCTTACCTACTAGTAAGGTGTTGTAGGTGCCATCATGACCTGAGAAATCGGGTCGTGACAATATGTACCCTCCAAGAACAAGACTCTTTTACCAAGTTTTACACTTAGAGTATCAACCGGCAATGAAATATGGTGTTCAACTGATTATTTTGTTACTAAAGCAAAACTTGCTAGTATTTCATTATATAAATTTTTACCCTTAATATATAATATGTCTATTTATATATACTAATTGCGCGTATTGTGGTCTATAGCATGATAATGTGACATAGTTCTTTGGCCAAGAACTCATCATTTTTTGTTTTTTTCACTACTCTTCTTTTCGTTCAATTCACTCCAATTTGGATGAGGTGGTATATCACTAAGACCCATGATTTTTTCTTTTATTTCAATTCTCTTGATTTTTCTTTTTATTTTCTTATGATGAACTTGATTCTCACAATTAAACGCTCCAATCGGTAATTTTTTCTTAAAGTATCAAAATACATAAATCTGGCATCTCATAACCTAACATGAAAAAATGCTAATCAATTGAAAAAATTGTGGTCAACACCTGAATTTATGTTTGACAAAAAAAATCATTTTTACAAATAATCTCCTACCTAAATGACTTAACAAAAGTCTCACATCATGCCAAATTTATTTATTTATGATTTTTTAAGAATAAATTACTTGATTGAAGCTTTTAATTGTGAAAATAAAAATCTAGAGAACGAGTGAATTGAAAGAAAAGAGGAAAAGTATCAAAAAGGCCAAAAAGGATGAATGTTTTTATGACTAACATGAAAAAATATGCCGATCAACAAAAACAATTGTGGTCTACAATTATGAGTGATGTGACATTTCTTTTTTACCAACATATACAATTATCTTTTTCTCCTATTTTTGCCTTTTATTCTCACTTTTTTCATTCATGTGGATGTTTAAAAAACGGAAAATTACTTCTCAACTCTTAATTATGCTAATGTGCTACAACTCTCTCTATAGCTACTTATAAGAGAAAACCACTTAAGGGTCGTTTGGTAGAGTGGGTTAAGAAAAATAATGCATGTATTAACCTAGTGTTTTACTAGTACCTTGTTTGGTACTCTTTTCCAATCTTGCATTAGTTATATACTCTATTGTGTATTAAGGTGTGTATTACTAATACCATGAATTTTCTAGGTATTAGCAATGCAATAGTTTTAATGCATGCATTATCATGATTAAAGACTCAATTGCCCCTCAAAACCTTTTTTTACATGTTTTCCACCATAATAGTGGAGCGTATCTTTGTAAATAAATGTTTTTATGCAACACATGTTATCTTTAATGCATCAAACCAAACAATGCACAAAATAATCTACGTATAATTAATGCAAGCAGAACTAATACATGCATTGCTAATACAGCACTCTATTTAGCATTATTCTTATACACTCTACCAAATGACTCCTTAGACTATGTTAAATAACTTCAATATTATACTTATGCTAAACACTTAGAATTTGTGAAGAAATATCTGGTTCAATCTAAAAATGAATTGTATCTGCATATCACATTCTACCCCATCATTAATATGCAGAACATGTAGGTTACTGGCTGACTCCAATTCCATGGCCCAAGATCCAATATCTCTTTATTTCTTCCTTGTCCATAAAAATGACATCTCTTTTTTTATAACAGTGGTCCAGTACAGCTTCCATGCACCTCGACCAACTCCCAAGGATACTTGTCACCTCCCACCAGCAACAGGTACCAGGTAACTCGACTATAACGATGCCCAAATTATAGAAGACAGCAGGTACTCTATGCAAGTACAATGCCTTTCACAAATTTCTCACCCCTACAAAACAAACTAAGTAAAAATGTCTCTAACCACCCTGCATCCCTATCCCCTATTTTCACTTCATTTTGGCACTCTCATTCTTAATCAAGTTAGAGGTGCCTGAAGATCTTCATCAGTGAAGAAACTTAATTAAGAAACTACCATTAGAGGAACCGATTATACGTTTTTTTTCCTTTCCTTTTCCGGGTAGAACCGGTGAATTTGATATAAATGGACATTAATCTCAATTCAGGCAACCAACTGATGTGACACTTAGAAATAACAAAGGGCTTTTGTCATTACTTGCTTCAAAAAAATATAATAAAGGGCTTCAATTACCTGAAGATCAAGTTGCTTAGCAAGTGCTACAGTCTTTTTCAGGACTTCCTCTTGCAAACGTGGATCAGTATCATCATAAGCTCGGACGAGCATGGGCAGGACATGTGAGATTAAGTGGTCCTGACTAGCCTACAAATGAGAAGATGAGATGAGTGACAAAGCAATGATAAAAACAAGCACCAGGTGGAGAAACTTCCAACGGTATATATGGGTCTACAATTGGGGGTTAAGAGTTAGGCGAGACATGCAAGAAGAAATTGGTGCCTTTAAAAATGCAGTACTTATCTATTGGGGATGGTTGACATTAGCGAATAGTGTGTTGCAGTGGAAGAGCCACATACACCGAAGGGTGGTCAGTTACTATACTATGTATATAGAGAATTATAGTGTATGTAGGTCAAAAATTACCACTTATACATAAATATTAAATCTTGAACACCCTTAAGCGAAATTCGTAGCTTCATCACACTAGTATGTTGGACTGTATACGGACATATCTCATGTCTTTGCTTCCAATCCCTACAAACATTGTGAAGCAGCTAAGTAAAATCAGATCTGACTTCTCATGGGAAGATGGAAGTGTTAACAGGAAATACCATTTAGTAAAATGGACGACAGTCATTCATCATAAAAAGGTTGGAGGTGTGGGAGTTAGAAATCAGAAATTGCACAACAAAGAGTTTGCAACATAGATGGCATTGGAGGTTCGACGTGAAAAAAGAAAATTGTAGAAAAAGGTAGTCACTGTTAAATATGGACTGGAATCTCCTAGTGTACTAAGCTTGTGAAGACGCCTTATAAAGTATCCAAATGGAGCCAAACAACAAATTGTTGGGATGAATTTCCTCATACAAGTCTGGAAATTGGAGATGGAAGAAAGGTCAGATCAATGGGTGGATAAATGACTGGAAAATACTCATTCAAATGATAGCCATAATTTGGCCATTGATAGAAAATGAACTGTCGCAAGCTAAGAAAACTCAGTGATTTGGGACTGGGAATGTAAGCAGCTTACTACAAAGTTAAATACTGCACTTTTAATTGAAGGCAAATAAGATAGCTTGTTCTGGGAAAGCAGCAGTGATGGAGAATATACAGTTCCTATTATGAACTACTCGACAAGATAATTCATAGAAATGAAACTGGCCCTGGAAGTATAATTCGGAAACAAGAAAGGTGCTTGTTTTAGATGGATTCCCACAAATGATTCTCGCCTCACTCAAGATAATTTGCAAAAGAGAGGAATTAATCTCTGTGGTAAATGTAGCATGCGTGAACAGACAACAGAATCAGTCAGTCGCCTTTTCATTTATTGCAATTGGCAGATATGGCACATGTTCCTAAATTTCTGTGGAGTTCATTGGGTGATGCAAAGAAATTTGTAGCAGCTGTCCAATTGCTGGCTGGGACAGAAGGCTAATAAGAGATTCAGACAACTATGGAGGTCTATTCCATTGGATAGATCATGGATTACCTGGGAGGAAATGATAGTAGGATTTTTTTTTTATGACCATGGTGTCTGGGCCAGCTTTCGCACCACGACTAATTCCATGGGATACCTACCACCTCCCACTAGCAATAGGTACCAGGTAACTTTGTCGGCTAGGACAGTTGGGAAGAATCACCTAGTGTTTTTTGTCTCCACTGAGTTTTGAACCTGAGATCTAAGGATTCTCAACCACTTCATTGACCACTAGGCCACACCCTTGGGTGCAAGGATAGTAGAATTTTCGAGGGGACGAAAGATCGCATTTCCCATATTAAGTTTAGATGCAGTCAGAATTTGTACTGCTGGAGTTATAGAAATGTAGCAACTGAGTTTGCAGAGATTTTAATTCTGCTGAATTCCTTACAGGCGCAGAAAGAGTAGAGGATCAGACATCTTTGTATTGATCATCACTGTCTTGGTACTCTTTGATTTAATAAAACATTTCTTTAATCAAAAAGTAACAAAACAAGCACCAAGGAGGTAAGGATTCAAGAAACACACGAGTAGGAATAAGAAACTAGAAATGCCTTCTGCTGCCTAGCATCACAAAAGGCCTAAATAAAGCTTTTGGCACTGTCCACAGTGAAAACCTATAGTATTTGGCTGTCTTCATAGACAAGCTTGGTTTTCTTTTCCTTGCTATATTTACATTTTCTCCCTCCCTCTTGTAAGGTGTTTAGGAGGAATTGCTCTCACAAGTCTGAATATATATGTACTGCAATCGTTAAAGATGACCTGGATTGTTGAATATATGTGCTGCAATCGTTTAAAAATGACCAGGAACTTTACCACAGGTTAAAAACAATTAGATGAACAACCAAAAGGCAGCAGTAACTTTATCTTACCTTGTTGATAATAAGATCTGCATGCTTAACAAGTAGTAATAATGTTTCACCTGCCGCGCTGTTTAAGACAGGAACAAGAGCTGGCAGGGTCGATATCCCAAAATCACTTTTATCCTGCAGTGGATCACTCAATTAGTCATACTGCACAAAATTAATAGATAATAGATGTACAGAAGAAGTGAACCAGTTAATCATAAGGGCACAGCCTATAAAGATGAGTCATTGTAATTCACTCAGAAAAATTAGGATTAATCCTTGTTGTACAAATATACAAATTAATTTTAAATTTTCAATAACAGAAAGGTGAACAATACAAGACAAACAAAATGACATGAATATGCAAGAGTACATTTATAATGTGAAACATTTTTCTGAAGTACAACATTATTACAAGGAGAAAACACAGTGCAAGCTAAACCAAACAATATGTCCAGCATGACTGCTTCACTGTTGTTTCTCCCTTTTCATAGTTCATACTTGATTTTATTATGCTTTACTTGAGCCGAGAGTCTATTGGAAACTGCCTCTCTACCTTCGCAATGTAGGGGCAAGTCTGTGTACACACCACCCTTCCCAAACCCCACTTGTGGGATTACACTGGGTATGTTGTTGTTGTTGTTGTGTAAACATAAGATTGAGCTATGCCGACATGAATATGCAATGTAACATGTATAATGTGAAACATCTTCTGGAGTACAACAGGGACAAAACACAGTGCGAGCTAAAACACATTAGGATATTAAATTCAGATGTATAGTACAAGATTGAGCTATACAGACATATAAACAAAGATGTGAGTTAATAGGTGACAGAGCAAAGTAAATTAGTAAGCTAATGTGTACAGAAAATATCTAGGACATGCAATGCTCTGTGAATGGCAGTCAGGTAGATTAGATGAGCTCAGTGGGGCACCCAAGGGTGTGGCCTAGTGGTCAATGAAGTGGTTGAGAGTCATGAGGTTTCAGGCTTGAATCCCTGTACTGATGAAAAATTTACTTCACGAGAAATTGAATAAAAGGCTGCTGAATTAGCATATCTCTTGCATGTACCAATTGACACGAACAAGGAAGCTATAAGTAATGCAACTTTGAATCTCATGGAGAGTTCGATCCTAGCTCAGCGGAGACAAAAACACTAGGTAATTCTTCCCATCTGACATAGCCTAGGTATCTCCTTGGTGGATACCTGTTGCTGGTGGGAGGTGGCAGGTATCCTGTGGAATTAGTCGAGGCGCGCAAAAGTTGGCCCGGTGAGTTAAGATTATTTTGTAATATTTAATTCAATCAGTTGGTTAGTTAGCTCAGTTCATGCATTTTTTTCATTTTCCAGAATTTAGGCAGGAAAAGTTGGTTTGAATTTTTGTGCTAAAGTTTATATATAATATTGTTGCCTTTCTCAAAAAAAAGTTAGTTTTAATTTTCTCAAGATATCCTCTCGGATTATCTACATTTCGATAATTGGGTGTTCTTCAATTGTTTAAAATTATACACAATGTTCCTGAACAAACACACTCCATGATAAATTGTTCTAGTCATTGATAACATACATAACATGCTTCTTTCCGAAACAGTTTATTGTTATAATTTTCTGCTTCACAGCCTAAATAGTCATTCTAAGTCACTAAAATAGGTCCAGTTATTAACTAGTGAGAATCCATAGTAATGTTTACTTCAAGAGTGAGATTACACCACCTTATCAAATGACTCTAAATCTCATTCAGCTGGCGAATAACATAATTGAACGAATGATACTATGCAGCAACATATTCAAACATACACTCAAAATGTAACAACAATTGTTGGAGTTCTGCTTTGGATTAAAAAAACTAGTCAAGAGTAACAGCTATACAAGCATCAAATTAACATGCTAACCAGAAAATACCTGAGATTCTGCAATGGTCAGAACCATGGGAAGAATCATGGGTTGCATTACCACATTCCGGAGCTCTGCACAAAGTGGAGGAAGAACCTGCATCATAATACAAAAGTAATAATTCTCCGCTCATTCAGAATTGCAAAAGCAACTAATAGCAGTATTTGAGTAACAGAAGACCTCATTATTGATTATTGACTTAGCAAATCAAAGATGACTTATAAACAGAGATAACCTTCTAACCTTATAACGCAGTACACGGGAGTCAAAATCTTTCCACATGTCAGATAATGCCTTTAAAAACTCAGATTTCTGCATGTTATCTCTTTCCTACAAAATGAAAAATGTCCTCAATACTCTAAGCTTTAGACATTTTGCAACACTGTACCGTTGCCAAACATAAAGTATATATTCCTGCAAGCATGCTCAAGCTAAAATATGGAACCATACAAGCATGTGATCCAGGAAGCGAAGAGCGCGCAACCTAGTGTCGTCACGGAAAAAAGATGAACCTGTAAGGAAAAGAAACAATTTTTCGATGAAATTTAAATTCTTGATGCATAAGCTTGATTTCATATAAGTTGAATTAATATCTATAAGAACAGGAATATGTAAACTGCACTTCTCAATCACATTTTCCTCCTGAGATCAATTATTCTTGTCATTCATTTAAAAAAGGATGATCAATTATTCTTTTCATTATGATTAGACGAAGCAGAATTCACAATATTCCGTGGTATTCAAGCAACTTAGCTTAAGGCCCCCTCTAATTCCGTGGTATTCATGTATTGTCAAACAATTAAAATTGATCATTAAAAGTTTAGAGATAAACAACCCCCTTTAGATGATGCAAGCTTTTTTACAATATTCCAATATTTCACGGTATTATCCCACCTTGTGGGATTATACCGGATATGTTGTTGATGATGATGAATAGAATGTAGATGTGAAATGGATGAAGACTAATCATGATGATATTGCACTCCATGACATGCTTCCAAATGTTTTCTGCAGTCAAAACGGAACATAATAGAAAACAACGACACTAATGTAACAAATAAAACTAGTTCCTAAATTATCAAGGATCTATGCTGTGGGGTTCCTGAAATATCTTTTTCACTCTTTCTTCTTCTTCCTTAAAAATAGAATAAAACTACCAGAAAGATGAACAAAATTGGATGATATAAATGCATAAAGCTCACGAGACATTAAGGCAATGGCAATGCTTACTTGTAAAACCCATGGCAGTTGGTCTCAAAGCCTCATTTGCAGAAAGCATATTCTGCAAGTCCGGAACTAGTTCTTGTGGAATCGAAGAGAATGCCTCGCTGGATAAGTAATTCAAATTATTCATATACTGCAAGAAAGTTGTACAAAGACCACTATTATCAAAAGAAATCCTCAAATAGGAGCAACAATAATTCCAAAGTCATATTTCATCAATATTCATCTGACACAAGATTACATCTCAAACTCAAAGTGAATACATTGGCTATGCAACAAGGTACTACTATATTTAACTTTCATAACTGTCAAATATCTTCGATTTTGGTAGAAAAGATGTCTCACTCAGGAAAAATGTCGTGGAGTCACAAGTTTGCTAGTTTTGGTTGAGAGGATTCCATTTGATCCAGATACTAAGGTTCATGAGTAACTCAACACCAAAGAGCGCACCACATTTTCTCCCCTACAAGAACATATAAGTTCATTTGCAGCTTAAGACATACATAAGAGAACACCCCTACTCCCTTTGGACTAGATCACAAAGTCAATTTATCCTCAACTATCACATATTTTGAGAAAGAAAATTGCATGATAATTTCAGAGATATACCTGGCGGCTACATATAAAGTTTTAGAATGAGAAAAGAGTAATATTTGAACTTTTGAGTAGTTTCCATTTGGGTTTAGGTGTGGGAATCCACAGTTCCACACTAGATTTGGTGAAAACCTAACTTGGGTGCTTTGACAGTTTGACTACACATACGGCCATGAACTATAGGTTAATTGGATATTTGGTTTGATCTATAAATCATATATCATATATATATAAAAAAGAGAACCTTAGGTCCGCCTATGTGGCGCCACCACAAATCAGAATTCTCTTTTAATTTATTTATTTCCAAAATTAACCTTTCCCTTACGTGAAAAGTTGTGACATTCATGAAAAGTTGTGACTTTTATGAAGAATTGCGACTTTTATGAAAAGTTGTGACTTTTATGAAAAAGTTGCGACTTTAATGAAGAGTTGCGACTTTTATGAAAAGTTGTGACCTTTCCGAATAGTTGCAACTTTTCCAAATAGTTGTAACCTTTGTGACAAGGCACAATAAACATTTGTTCACTCTACCCTTTGTTGTCTATAAATAGAGGGAATTCCTCTCATTTTAAAACAACGAAAATTCTAAACCTCCTCTTCTTCTTCATAATTAAATATTTGTGTACTTTGCTCTTGTTGAGTGGCTCACTGACACCATTGCTTATGTTACAGATCCTGGTGTGTATTTTGATAGTCATTAATTTATGCTTATATTATTAAAGATAAATGATAATATGTAATAATTTTCATTTTCCTTTACATTATTAATGTTTGTTACTACGTAATCTTGTATGTAGGACAATATAGTGTTTTAGTTTTAATGATTGATAGGTTTTAAGTATTATTTTAAAAATTCTGTGATATTAAATTCCCGTGCGAAGCGCGGGTAATTTTACAAGTATATATATATTCACATACTAGAATATTTACTATTATACAAGATACTAGAATATTTTTCTATCATACAATATTAAGTGCTTACAAAGAATTTACTTGTACTAGGTAATAACAAATCCGAGGTCTAGATCTGCACCCATGTGGGGTGCCCACACCCATATACGAGCAACATAACCTTAGGGAAGAAACATAGCATGGATTAAATCAAGAGCTTCAAAACTTGCACATGCAGACAGTTCTATAAAGACAGATATAATGAGTAGCACCCAAAAGGTCCCAACTTGTATAGATGATTGGTGGCTTTAAGCCATGAGTTAGTTATACCCAACTTTTAGCTTATTTTGTACTTTTTTAGCCTAAAATAAGTGCTTAAAAGCACTTTTTATCTTGCCCAAACACCACAAAAAATTAAAAAAAAGCTTAAAAACACTTTAAACAAGTCAATCCAAACACCCTCAAAATCTAATATGAATAACCTAGCAATACTATCAGGATGCTACACACAATTGCCAGTAATTAAGTTACAAAAAAACAACTACATTTGCAAGTACCATTTTCACATTGTTGTGGCAGTCCAACAGAGGCTTCCGAGCTATCAAGTGGTAGGCAAGGCATCCAAAACTGAAAATATCAGAGGAGCACCCAACAGAAGATGCCTTACTTCGAACCAGCTCTGGTGCAGTGTAGTCTAGTGATGGCTGAAGTGGTATAATAGAATCTTCAACATCATATTCCTGACAATCCATCAGATAATAAAGCTATTTTTAGTAACTATCACCTCCAGACCAAAATATCTGATAGATAAACTTGTTTAATACAGAAATTTTACACGTAATGAATAATACAAGGCATTGCCAGCTTGATAAGCATATTCTTTAATCACATTAAAGTAAGACTTAAGTCGGGAAAGGAGGGAGGCGTGAAGGAAATTCTGGCATACTAAGAGCACCTAAAAAGGTTGCTATCATTTCATGGTGTGTGGTACCAGAACTATTAACAGAAGATAATATGAGAAAGAAGAGAAAGTTGGTGAGAGTCGGTGTTGCTTGTGTTAAGGGAGGTGGCAGAAGGTTATTGATCATATCTTATTACATTGCAGATTCACAATCACCTGTTGGAGTATAAAAAGGACAGGCAAGTAGAACAAGGCAGCATGGAACACCATGCCGTTATGTATTCTTTGGATTATTTGGAACATAAGAAAGCTTATGTCATGCACATTATGTATCAGAAAAATTATTTTTTATAATGTTCTTTTGGTGCGAATAAGGAATACCAGTGTGCACACATGATGGGAATATTTTGATAGAATATGGTAGTTGAGACGCTCAATCATTTAATAAATAGCTTTGACACCATTATGGTGTGAACTGAATGAAATGTCTCGACTTATCAAAGCCATATATGTTCTGTTTATAAACAATAACGTTAAAATGGAACAAAGAACATCAGTGTGCGAAGTGAAAACAAGTGACATGAGAAAAGACAGAGAGAGACCGCAGTTGCAGAACTCCAGAATATGTGAAAAAAAATCATTTCATATTGTATTTTGATAAACTCCATTCATGTATTAGCAGAGTCCAAAAAATGCTTGTCCTACTTAGGAGAAAAGCCAAATAACAGGATGCCACGTCAGAGGATCCCTCTGTCTCATACACAATTAACGAGTGAAGCCATAATGACTTGTAACTTGTAACTTTTAACTTAACTGGCCATTTCAGTATTTTCATACTACATAAATAATAGCAAGAATTTTCTTTATGGGTCCACTACATTTGACCGATATGCAATTTCATTCCCACTGTTTCTGTTTGAGCCACTTTCGTCCTCGACAACATACCCAGTGTAGTCTGGGGAGGGTAAGATGTATGTAGACCTTATTAAATGGTTCTCAAAGATTTCAGTGGCCCAATCAAACCTTCTTTTTGGTGTATAAGATAAATTTACTTCTATAAAGCAGCACAAAGACCGCTGATATACAGAAGCTTAATACAGCAAACATGCTAAGCCAGTAAAGTATTTAGGATGTGTTTGGAAGGAAAAATAGGTGAAAAAGTTTTTGGCCAAAAACTTTTTACTCAATGGGAAAAAGAACGTATTAACAACAAAAGTAAAAAAGTAGAAATGAAAAGTCAAAGAGAAAGCAACGAAAGAAAGGACTTAAAAGGAGATGTATCATGTAACTTACCAATAAAAATAGAAAAGAGTGCAAAGAGAATTTTAAAATAAAAGCTATGCAAGAAAAGTGACGCAGTACTTGCAAGGGTCAAATTGGAGTGTTCATGGTTCGGTTTGGATCGTTCTTTGATTATAACCAAAACGAAACCAATTTAGTCAATTTTTAAATTTGTAAAACCAAGTAAAATAAAATAAAAACCATTGGATTGGTTCTTGGCGATTCGGTTCGGTTTTTCGGTTTATAGGCTAATGATAAATTGACAATAGTAAAACAACAGAGACATGAGACAATTATTTCAAATGAACATTAAGAATCGACAAATTTCTCTACTATCACAAGATGAATGTATCTATATCTTCAATTATTTTACAACAATATTTCAAAGCTTTAAAATGTTTAAGTTGCATAATTGTAAAGGTTCCTCCACTTCACATGTCTAACATCCACAAAAGTAATATAAAACTTTAAATAGAATTATCAACTTCAGAAATCAAAGGGGCAAGTCACGAAGAAAATTAAAAACTGGCATATCTGGCAATATACCAGACCATATATATACAATTAGACGTAGATTATTGGGTTTGGGAATATTTTTTAAGAAATGGGATTTTAAAGTGATTAGTGCATGTGAAATAAGTAGACTAAAACCAAATTAATGACTGAAAAGTATAAAATATTAATGATTATTTTTGAAAAACTAATATCATATATTCAAATAATTATAAAATTTATGTATATAGTTATCGGTTTTGGCATGGTTATTTTTTCGATTTTTTTACTAGAACCAAAACCAAACCAATTATTGTCAGATTTTTAAATTTAAAACCAAACCAAACTAAATGACGGGTTTTCTTAATCGGTTTGGTTTTTCACCAAACTGTGAACACACCTACGGTCAGACCTACTCCGTCCCACCCACCACAAGCATCTCTTATTTCCAGGACAATTACCACGCCTCTCACAACACAACCTCCTTGTTTCCAATCCCTCCTCCTAGCAACATTCTTCATCAATAGCCACAGTTTTAAAAACTTCTTCCTTCCTAACCTTCGAAATAAGTCCCCCCCCCCGGGACCTTTCTTCCCAAGCCAGCCTATTGTAAACCCTTCCCCCTTCTACCTCAACTATCCTTGTTACACTGCCTGACTTCCTCGACCAACTGATTCCTCCTAGACAGTCCAGTTGTCAAACACTTCCCCCTTTTCCCTTTCCAACTATCAACACCTCTGCCTCCCTCTCAATCGAAGTATGACCCTTCCCTAGACCCTAGATCTAATCATAACCTACTCCCTTTTCAATAGAACAAGCTGAATCTGCTATAGAATCCAGCACCTGCTACAAATAAGGAGCTTTTCATAATGAGGTGGCAGCATACAATCAGGTAGCCTTATCCCTTCTCAATAGAACGAGTTGAGTCTGCTATAAAATTCAGCACACTGCTGCATATAAGGAGCTCTTCTGTAAAGCACGCATGCAATGGGGCTTGGCCTGATTAATTGAAGCAACGCTTTCTTCATATTCGGAAGAAACAGTGTTTACACATGACTATGACCATGACCAAATTAGAGCATATGAGATAAATGTCCTCCAAATATGATGGATTTGATTACCACCAACACTGAGACCCATTAAAGCACAAATATTATATCTCAAGCATGAAATGGAAACAATAGGGACCGAATTGCAGCTTCAGTCAAAGATTAAGAAACAACATTATCATTATCAAAAATATAAAAAACATGGACCTTCTAGCACAGTCGTACAATAAGCACATATAATTTTTAAAGAGACCTACACCAGCATTAAGGGCCCATTTGGACATGATTCAACTCAGTGATTTCAAATCATGTTGATTTGAAGTTGAAATTTTGTTTGGACATGCAATTTGGATTTATTAAGTTATATTTTTTCTCATAAACATAAAAACCCCACAATTTGTGAAAAATAATAAAACTTACCCAACTCTTATACGATTTTACCAAATGAGTAAACCATAGTTCATAAAGAAGGTATCATAATATCCTAAAACGCTGCACTAATAAATCGCATATCTCCATGTTACTTTTATAATTAAATACTTGTGATTACATGTTATACAAACTTTCAAATACACATAATTTTACAAAGATCCACTAGTCAACAATAGTAGTAACTAGTTATTCTTTAATATAATTATTCACATGGTACAAACAATCTTCACGTCGAGCATGAGTCTATTCTTTTGCAAAATTTAAAATAATGCGCTTTTTTTTTTACAAAATATAAATTTATGGGTGCCCCCAAGGCCTAGCTCGAGTGGCAAAAGGTGGAGGATTTGTGGCTTAGGTCGCAGGTTCAAGCCCCACACCACGCAAAGCGAAGCCTGGTATTTAAGTGGAGAGGGGTAGAGGGGCGGGCCCATTATCCATCGAGTTTAGTAGGTCCTACTTTTTGGAGAATCTAATTTGAAATTGAAGTTCAATTTTTGTGCAGATTTCATAAACAAACACTGATTTCAAACCATAACTTGAAATTGGGGTCCCAAATCCTATGGCCAAACGCCTACTAAGCTTTAAGTTACTGCATTTCAAACCATATTTGTTTCCTTAAAAACAAGGTAAAAACAGAAATTTCCACATCAACTTGATCAAAGCACAACAAAATAGTGGCCCATATGTACTATGATGAGAGACATGATAGCATGCCATGATGTTTGAAAATCTTCTTGTCATATTTGAGGTCTAGGCTTTACAATGTACATAGAAAAGAACACATCAGCACTTGACAAACATAACACAACTGGAAAGAAAATGAACTACGTACTAACCCCCCCAGCCCACGTTCACATTTAACTTCAAAAATCCCCAGCATTTTTTTCTGAACACCACGACATCATAGTCAGTTCGTAGAGAATTCCATGAACAACCTCTTAGGAGCAGTTAACAGTATAGATAGTGTCATCACCGTGTTCACAGCTGCATTGATGGTAAGTTTTGCAATACAGAGGAATTTTAACATGTAAACTAAGAAAAGCAGGTTCTCCAAAAGCACAGTAAGTTCAACAACATACCCAATATAACCCCATCAAGTGGGGTATGGAGAGGATAGAGTGCACGCTGACCTTACCTCTACCTTGGAGGTAGAGAGGTTGTTTCCGATAGACCCTCGGCTCAAGGTAAATAACATTCAAAAGCAGTACTAAAAAGGAAATAACGGAAATAATGAACCCATGGAAAAATACAAGTCATGTCAAACAGTAAGTTTTATTTGACTTGATGAAGCATAGTAAGTTCAAGTCAAATAAAACATGAACTCCCAAATCCTAGAATTATTTTTTTGAGAATGGCAACATTTAAAACTCCAAGCAATTATTACTCACAGCATAATGGAAAGCCTGCATGCTGGATAAATCAGCTGCTTGATCCACTGATATGGTAAAACCAAAACCACCAAGTTTCCAAGCTCCATTTGAAGTGATGAGAATAGTCTGCAAAAGTAATTAGCTATGGAAAATCAATTTTCAATTTCACATCCCAACACAAGGTATAAATTCCAACTTGTTTTCCTTAAAAGAAACAATTTTTTTATAACACAAGGAGTAATGACCTGTCATTTTCCAGGTGTAGAAAGACATGACCGTGACATCTAAACCATACCAATCTAAAATTTGTGCCAAGAAGCTTCCCGCTCTTGCTATTGAAAGATTACAAAGCATATTAAGGCCTCCTCATTTGTTTGCACTATCTGAATGGTTCAAACCTTAAGTCATTAAGTGCATTTGTTTACATTAAGATTTAAGGACTTATTTGGTCGGAATAGGTCTTGATCATTAATATCTTGAACAAAATCTTAATATCATAAAGAGATATTTTTGTGTGGATAATTTTCACCACCATTGTATCCACAATTACTAGCCCGCCACCACTAACCACCTTTGTCATCACAATCACCACCACCATTGTCGACACCAATCATCAATCACCTCTGTCTTCACAATCACCACCACTGTCAACCACCAACGTCAGTCACTACCACCTTCATTCTTCCACCTCCATTATTATAATTATATCCACTATCGCCGCCACCGTCACCTTCACCGCGACCTCCACCATGACTATCAGCCACTACCATCACTTCAACCGATTCCTACTACAACCACCTCCACCATCAACCAGCACCACCGCCAACTACCATCAACACATCGTCAACCATCACATATACTTAAGTCACCACCATCAACACCAATAACTACTAGCAATAACCAACTTCACCATCATAGGCACCACCACCACTGCCAACCGCCACCATCATACCAGTCACTACATCACCAACCACCACTACCACCACAAAACATATCCACCATTACTAGCAAACATAAATGTTTCATATTTTTTAATCAAATAATGATATTATTTTATTAAATTTATATTTTTTAATATTTAACTACTTTTTTTATTTGAATTGTATATTTATTATGTTTACAAATAAGAAAATTATGCGCATTCAAATGTTGAAAAACAAACAATCTTAATCATTTGGTGTTCATATCTAGAGACAACATCTTAATCATTTTGATATTCATTCACATTCAAATGTCTTATTCTTAATGAAAACAAATGAGGCATAAGGACACTTCCTATCAAAATGGGTGGATTCAAGGTTTTGTAATGGCTAGAAGTTGTAGAGGTAGTACGAAAGTGACATCTTCAGTATGTTGATGACACCCTGTTTTTGTTATGCAAAAGAAGACCAATTGAGGTACTTACGGGTGATTCTAGTAGTGTTTGAAGGAATATCTAGTCTACGCCTTAATTAGAAGAAAAGTCTTCTATTTCCTATTAACAAAG
Organism: Solanum chiquidenum; assembly: GCA_029582725.1. Taxonomy (NCBI): domain Eukaryota; kingdom Viridiplantae; phylum Streptophyta; class Magnoliopsida; order Solanales; family Solanaceae; genus Solanum; species Solanum chiquidenum. Next base: position 21,546 of record JAJOOS010013028.1, read on the forward strand.
TCCAAAAGATGGAACACTTGGGGGAAATTAAGGTGGAAAAGTTGGTGTTTCACCAACTATTTACCTATGATTGCCTTTGGGAGCTAAATCTACTTCCAAAGGAATATGGGATAGTGTCACTGAAATATGTGAGAAGAAATTGGCCAGATGGAAGACACATTACTTATCTCTGATCAGTAGATCGACACAAATTAACTTAGTTTTAGATGCTCTTCCTACATACATGATGTCTTTGTTCTCAATTCCATTCAAAAGGTTGTACAGTATCAGGAGAAATTTTTGTGGTAGGGTAACGAAGAAAAGGGAGGGTACCATTTAGTCACATGGAAAACTCTTACTATTGGAAAGAAATATGGGGGACTAGGATACAGGAACCTGAACATTCACAACAAAGTACTGAAAATGAAATGGCTCTGGAGGCTTTCAAATGTAAGTTAGGTTTTGTGGGGTAAAGTCATAAATGCAAAATATAAGGAAAACAAATGGATGACTAAAGAAGTTACTACACCATATGGGGTTAGCTTATGGAGGTCTATTAGGGCATTTGGAGTGAACTAAAGAGCAATACAAAGATTAAAATTCCGTGACGATAACAAAACTAGCTTCTGGGAGGACAACTGGCATGAAATAGAAATCAGAAAAAGCAATATCCAAAGATTATCAATCTGGTTATTCACCAACAGAGGAAACTAGCAGAAATGTGGACACCTCAAGGATGGGATCTTATATTTAGAAGACAACTCAATGACTGAGAGATGGACAGGGTAACAAAATTTTACAGCATTCTTGAACAATTCAGTGGGTTCCAGGCAGGGGAAGATGTATTGAGGTGGCAAGGTAACAACAGTGGTCCTTTCAAAGTGAACGCAGATGAACCAGTCTAATCAGCAGATCGATATTTGGCCTTGGAAGCATGTTAGGAGACTAATATCTCACACAAAGTAGCTCATTTTGTGTGGATTTTGGCGAAGGAAATTGTCCTCACTCAGGACAATTTAATGAGAAGAAAGATCACAATGTGCTCCAGATGCTTTTTGCGTGGAGTTAAAGCAGAGACAGTAAACCATCTATTCCTACCTTGCAGGGTGACAGAACAACTATGGAGAATTTTCATTATGCCTGGGAAGATCACAGAAGCTTTACAGAGTTGGGAGGAAGCAGGAACACTGCCAAAGAACAGGAATAGAAGGGGAATGGTCCCTGCTTGCATCTGGTGGACAATTTGGAACAAAGAAAAGAAATTCAAGATGCTTTGAGGGTACAGAGAATTGTCTCATGCTCTTGTGTTTTTGGTGTACACAGATATATTCAAATGATACTAAGTCTATTATTGATGTCCTAGATTCAATATAAAGTTAGATAAGTTTAGTGCCTTGAGTACATGCATAAATATGGTTTCAGTACAACTAATGTATTGTTTTGCTATGTATATTTATTATTATACAGTAGTTACCAGTTTCAAAAAGCAAGACTTATCACAACAAGAAGAAAAAAAGTCATTTCATTTGACTTGCAGTTATATATGCAAGAACCCATTCTCCCCCCAAAGGACAATTAAATAAGGGAATTAGATTATTATACTGCTCTAGAAGACCCTTCATCTCATTTTATGTGACGGTGTTTGACTGCATAGAGAGTTTAAAAAGGAAATAAGGATTTGTGGTCTAAAACAAGTCATACACATTTGTGTAACACAAATCATCTCATTAAGGGTAAAATGAAAAGTTTAAAGTTTCAATTATTTTCTAAATATAAAAAGGTCACTTTTGGAGCAGACCAAAAAAGAAAGTGTATCACAAAAAAGGAAACTGACGGAATAGAAGAATGGTACTAGCATAACATTTATGGTAATCCTCCACATAACTCTGCAAGAAATACCTAATAGACTCCATTAGCCTCCAAAACATCTTATATGGCAAACCTTGCAGTCATCAACAACATTGTTTATTTCTCAAAAAAAGCAAAACAAAGTCTACCATTACTCTTAACCCTTATGCTAGTAAAACAATTTACTTCTTGAAACATAAATTTCCCTTTTTTGAATGCACAACACAACCTCTCTTTATTTTCTTTTTGTTATAACAGTGGTGTTTGGGCTAGCTGGCGCGCCCCTTGACTATTACATCAGGCACCTACTACCTCCCACTAGCACAAATATCTGGTCAATGTCTACCAAGGCTACTTAGGCAAATGGAAAAATATCAGTGTTTTTTGTGTCTACTAGAATTTGAACCTCGTCTCCAAAATTTATACCCAACTCATTGACCACTAAGGCCACACCTAGGGTGCAACACAAGCTCTGTCTGACTGTGTTTTTTTTATTAAGGTAACATTGTATAGATGATCAAGCTCAGAACCAAAAAAATTACTGAGCTGAGAATTTTACAGACAAGAGTACAGGAAGATCCTTTTTTTACACAAAAACTTATACATTTCCAATTAATTCTACCCAATCCCCCACCAGATCCTGTCTGACTGTGTTTTTTAAAACGAGAAGTGGAAAAAGGTGACAAGCCCCTACCGCTTTAAGCGAGAAATGAGAAGCTTAGTAGCACTCACTTCATCGAAATGAAGCAATTTTTAAAATATATGAACATAAATCTTGCACAAATAAATAGAATAACCAAATAAACAAGAACTCAGCAGAAATAAATATATATAAGTAGATCTTTCAATTTAAAAACTTAAAAGTAAGAAGTCAAATATATGTGTCTATATATGTATATAAGCAAGTCTTTCAAATTATAAGCTGACTTCAAATAAAACAAAACTAACAGAATTGAAAAAAGAAAAACAGAGAAAGTAACAAAACAAAAATAGTTTTAGAACAAAGAACGATGGGAACAAGAAACCCTAGAAGCTAGGGCGAACGAAATTGAACAGCGAGAAGGAGGAGGAGCCAGAAACGCAGCTGCCAGCAGAAAAGAGAAGGAAGAAGGAGAAAGAAAACAAATTACCTGGAGCGAATTTCTAACCCCTACCAGTGATGGAATGGAAGCAGATGAAATCTCCTTTCGCAGCAAACAAATCTAAAAGTTCCTTTTCTTAAGAGAAAAAAAAATAGGCCCCCTACTTTCTTTTGTCTTCTAAGAAAATAGACTCTTTTTAAAAACACATATGAAGCAATCACTTCATCTGCTTCACTGGGGATGGCAATGGGGCGGGGCGGGTTATAGTGTTTGCGGGGCAGTGAGGGTTAATGTTTTGCGGGGGCGGGCCGGGTACAAAATATTTTTTTAGGAAAACAAGTGGGGCAGGGCTGGTACGGATTAGGGTTTATTTTTCTTTTGAAGTTAAACTAAATTGGGCGAATAGCAGATGCAAATCAGTTGACAGTTGACACTGAATTTCTAAGTTTATTATGACTATCTTTTGTCTCTAGTATTTATACAATATTTTATCAAGTAAAATGATGCATCACTTGTGATGAATTCTGATTCTAATTAATTTGTATACTGACTAGGCTATATATTTTATTATTTACCTTCATAATCATGGTGTTAGAAAGTAATGTAGCAGATTCTTAAATGAGAAACTAAAGTATATGAAAAACTTAATAAATTACAGCATTGTTTTACTTAAGTTAAGTGTCAAAATTAAGCACAAGTACTGTTATGTTGAAGTTTTGCGGGGCGGGTATATGCGGAGCGGGTATATGCGGGGCAGGGTGGGGCGGGGAAAACAAATTATGCTATGCGGGGCGGAGTAAAGTCATTGCGGGTTTATGCGGTTTTGCCCCGCACCCGCACCACACCCGCACCATTGTCATCCCTATGCTTCACGCATCTGTCCAAGAAGCGATCGCTTCATTGACAGACTGGTGGTAAGGGGGGAAGAGACACAGGGATCATGTAGAAATTAAAGGAGCCATGATAGACTTCTATGCCAGACTTTACTCAGAATCTGAATCCTGGAGACCCTCTTTTGATTTGGTAGGCTGTCCAACAGTCTCTACAGAAGAAAATGAATGGTTAGAAAGACCATTTACAGAAGAGGAGGTGCTACTGATCATCAACCAGTGTGATGGGGACAAAGCTCCTGGCCCTGATGGCTTTACTATGGAATTCTTCAAGAAATGCTGGGATATTTTGAAAGAAGACTTGATGCTGAGTATACAAAATTTCCATCAAAAGAGTGTGTTTGAGAAGTCTTTTAATGCTACGTTCATAGCACTAATCCCTAAGAAACCTGGTGCAGTTGAGCTAAAAGACTTCAGACCTATTAGTCTGATAGGAGGAGTCTATAAAATCATCTCCAAGTTGCTGAATGAGAGAATGAAGACAGTGATGGAGAAACTGGTTGATGAACACCAAATGGCTTTTCTGAGAGGTAGGCAAATAATGGATGCAGCACTGTTGGCTAACGAATTGGTAGACTCCAGGGTAAAACAGAAGAAACCTTCAATGTGAATGGAAGACCAGGATATATTCTGGCCGAAAAATTAAAGATGCTGAAAGCAAAGCTTAAAGAATGGAGCAAAACCAATAAAGGAAATTGGAAGCAAAGGAAGGAGGATATCCTGAGCCAAATCTCAAGCTGGGAAACAATTCAGGAACAAAGGCCACTCACTGACGACGAGTTGATACAGAAGACTCACTTGGGTATGGAATTTGAAGAAGTGGCAAAGCAGGAAGAGATAGCTTGGAAACAGAGATCTAGAATCCAATGGCTAAAAAAAGGGGACAAAAGTACTAAATTTTTTCATAGGATTGCAACCTCTCATAAAAGGTTCGACTCAAGGA
>JAJOOS010013029.1:0-48303 GCA_029582725.1 Solanum chiquidenum
TTAAACATGAAGTAATAGTTATAGTCCCTCAAATAGGTTGTAGCTTTAATATATTTAAAATTTGAATAAGCTTTTGCTTTTAATTGAACAATGATAAAATATTTCACTTTACGTATCCAATAAAGGACATCAATGGTTCTTAGTTTTTGTTTTAGTAGTTAAGAATATGTATGATTTTATTTCCTAGATGTTAATTTGGCTTGTGTTTAAACATGAAGTAATAGTTATAGTCCCTCAAATAGGTTGTAGCTTTAATATATTTAAAATTTGAATAAGCTTTTGCTTTTAATTGAACAATGATAAAATATTTCACTTTACGTATCCAATAAAGGACATCAATGGTTCTTAGTTTTTGTTTTAGTAGTTAAGAATATGTATGATTTTATTTCCTAGATGTTAATTTGGCTTGTGTTTAAACATGAAGTAATAGTTATAGTCCCTCAAATAGGTTGTAGCTTTAATATATTTAAAATTTGAATAAGCTTTTGCTTTTAATTGAACAATGATAAAATATTTCACTTTACGTATCCAATAAAGGACATCAATGGTTCTTAGATTTTGTTTTAGTAGTTAAGAATATGTATGATTTTATTTCCTAGTTGTTAATTTGGCTTGTGTTTGGGTTATCATATAGTAATGTTGTGAAGTGCTTGCTATTGCTCTTGCGTTAAATCTTAAAATACGTAGTGTCTATGTGTTGTTTCAGATATGATTGTTTAGTTGGATTGTTCTAATGTATTGTTAAGTTGTTGAACATTGTTGTTTTCTATGTTTGTTGGTTAAAATATTTTTGATTTCTTGTGTCACTAGATGTCAATGAGTATTTTACATAGAGGTTTGATGAATCTAAGAAGAAGTAGTAGTGTGCTCATCAATGGATTGAAGGATTTTTTGATAGGGCATTTGAACAAGCTTCTTAAGGAGAAGAGATATTATGCCCATGTGATATTTGTTAGAATATCTATTGGCATTTTAGAAATGTTATGGAGGATCACTTGTTTGCAAAAGGATTTGTTGGAGGATGTAGAGGTGGATTTATCATGGGGAAAGGGTATCTACAAGTACACCTCATTCAAGTAGTAATGATGAAACTTGTAACAGTCATGATGATACTGATGGACTGCTTCATGACACATTTAGAAATATTGAAGATAATGTAGGGCATGGAGAAGGGGTGAGAGAAGGTCTATCTGAGAAGGCAAAAGAGTTTTTTTAGATTACTTTAAGAAGGGAAAAAGAAGTTATATCCAGGGTGTGAGAACTTCAGTAAGTTGAGTTTTGTGATTCAATTATACTTGATCAAAATCATGCATAGATTGAGTAATGTGGCCCTTTTAAATCTTCTAGACTTGTTGAAAGAAGCATTTCCATTTGCTCAACTACCAGAGTCTTTTAATAAGGCTAGAATGATGATAAAAGATTTGGGTCTCGATTATGAAAAAATACATGTATGTCCTAACGATTGCATGCTCTTTTGGAAAAACAAGGCAAAGACTTATAATTGCTCTATGTGTGGGTCTTCTAGATGGTCAAATGTTGTTGATGGATTGACTACTGGAAAATCTAAAGCTCCATATAAGTTTATGAGATATTGTCCATTAAAGCCTCATGCATTTTGAAACGTCTGTTGCAATGAGATGGCATGCCACTGCACGTCCTAATGAGGGAAATCTAAGACACCCTGCAGATGAAGAAGCTTGGAAAGATTTTGACTCTTTGCATCCATCCTTCTCGAATAATCCTCGAAATGTCAGATTGGGCCTTTCAAATGATGGGTTTAATCCATTTCAGACCATGAGCATTTCCCATGAGACATGGACTATTATGTTGACTAATTACAATTTATCACTGTGGATTTGCCTCAAGCCAGAGTAGATAGTGTTGTCAATGATCATTCCAAGTCCATCCTCTCCCGAAAATGATATTGATGTGTACCTACAATCATTAATTGATGAGTTTAATGAGCTACGGGAAATTGGGGTAGAAACATAAAATGCCCATACAAACCAAGCATTTCAAAAGCGTGCAACCTTGTTATGGACATTTAGTGATTTTCTGGCGCTAGCAATGCTGTCCAGATGGAGCACTAAGGGGAGATTGTCATGTCCAACTTATAACTATAGCACAACCTCTCAATATCTGAAGCATAGTTGAAATATGTGTTACTTGGGTCACCGGGCATTTTTGCCTCCTAATCATCTATATCGAAGAGACAATAAATCATTTAATGGTGCGGAGGATCATAGACTTGCACCTAGACCTTTGTCAAGTAGAGAAGTGGTTGAAAAGCTACAACGTTTCAACAATGTTTTTGGAAAGGGCCAAAAGAAAAGGCTTCAGACTACTGAGGGTACATGGAAGAAAAGATCCATCTTCTTTCAATTATCATATTAGGCTGCAAATAAGTTGAGGCACAATCTAGATGTGATGTATAGTGAGAAAAACTTTTTTGATAGTTTGATTACGACTTTACTAGAGGTATTAGGAAAGTCAAAGGATCACACTAATTCTCTCTCTGACTTGCACGTAATGGGGATAAGGAAGGAGCTGCATCCCGTAAAAGGTAATATAAATGGGAAAGTATACTTAGCTAAATCCTATTTTTTCCACTAGAAGAAAATAAAATATTCTACACAATGTTTAAAAATGCCAAATTACAAAAAAAGTGTGCCTCGAACCTATCAAAGTGTGTAGATGTGCAACAAATGAAGATATCAGGTTATAAGATCCATGATGCATTACTTGCTGCAGATTGCAGTTCGTAAATCATTACCTAAGAATGTTGCGGTAGTGTGATTAGGTTGGGGAACTTCTTTAAAGGCATATGTGGTAAGGTAATGAAGCGAGCAGATCTAGAGGGATTTCGAGCTGAAATCAAAGAAATTGATTGTGACCTTGAAATGATATTTCCTCCAACATTTTTGATATAATATAATGGAACATTTGCCTATTAATTTGGTAGATGAAATTAAGTTTGGGGGTCCAAATCATCCTGGTTATATGTATGCCATGGAGAAAGAACTGTGTGAATTTAAGGACCTTGTTCGTAATTGGTAGAATTCAGAAGCTTCAATATTCGAGGGGTTTGCTGAAAAATAGTTCTTGAATTTGGTTCTAGATACTTACATGATGGAGTGAAGACAAGATTCAACAGATACCAAGGATAACAAGGATGTTGAAGTATAGCAAGATGATGTATCAACTATATTCTTTTTATTTTTGATTAACCAGATTGCTCTTTATTAATCAAACTGCACCATTACAAATCCAGGTAAAAGTTGGCCATCTACCTCCAACAAAACTGAAAAACAAAGTAAACTTCATTACACTATACTAAGCTAAAGAACATCAACTAGGCTAGGGATAGAAATTTAGTCTGCTCAATGTACTCCGCTAGTGTGCTATGTTTCTGCCTTTAATGTGAAGCTATAGTGCAATGTCTTTACAAGTCTGATTGATTTCAACTCTTCCATGTTGAAATCTCAATCAATAATTATCTTATGAACCACATCAATATGTATTATTCAATACCATACATGAACAAGTCGAGGATTTTGTCAAGTAAGTCTTAATATTTTGAACTTTATTTATTTTGTTACTATTAAGGTACTGTAAACTTCAGTTATAAATACCTAATGGTTGTATTTGAAATTTTCATTGAAGGAACATAAAGTTGAAATTGATAGTACTGTTAGATTAAATGCATGGACAAGAGCAAGGATTCACAATAAGAAATTTGTCAACTGGTTCAAAGAGAAGGTTGAAACAGTTGAAGTGCCTAATCATTTAGGGTGTCTAGCTAAAGGTCCTAATAGGATTTCAAGTAGAAGATATACTACATATTTCATTACTAGTTTCATACATTACAATGAGATTCCACACGAAAGTCTCAAAAGAGTGGAGTATCTTTGGCTGCGACAATTGGTAGTTTTACTAGTTCCCGAGATCCGAATCCCAGGATGGAGTGGTCGTTATCTATTAGGGTGCTATTCAAGATATTATAGAGCTCGATTATATGATTGTTTCAGTGTTGTACTATTTAGATATGCTTGGTATATATGATAAAGATGAATTTGTGCTGAGCCATGTGTACTTCAACAGACTACATACTTTCAAGTGCATCAAGTGTTTTATGTGGAGGATCCAACTAAAACGAGTGTTTATTATGCAAGTAATAAAGTCCCTATTGATTTGTATGACTTGGAGGAAGAAAATTTTCCTAACATAGGAGAGAAATTTCGAAGGGAGCCTACTGAAGATATTGGTCCATCGAACACATGCAGCAATCGATGTTGACATTAGATGGTCAAGAGAGGATATCCCCGTTGATGTTGTTCATATGCCACCTGATGCACAATTCTAAGAAGATACATCTTTGGAAACATCGGAAGAGTATGATCGTGATAATGATTGATATTGGATGTGATAAGCTCTTATGCTCCTAGATAATTTGATGATCTCCTCACAAGTGCAGGGACCTGGTCCTCTGCAGAGTATGAAAACTCGTTCAGTTGTCAAAGTGTTGTACAGTTGGAAAGCTGTCTGCGTCAGAAAGTTAGTGAAGCTGCAGAGTACTCCACCAATCAGAAGCGACGAGGTTGCTTGTTCATTGGATAATAACTTTTCATGTCTAAATATATCCAAGGACAAACAAAAAATTATATCATTCATTCAAAAGAGAGATATTTCAAGATTCAAAACAGCACGGACCTGATCGATTGCTTCAAGTGCTTCCTGTACCAGTTGTTACTTTGTTTGCTTGTAATCGTTCTTATATTGTAGGATTCATTTCACTTGTGAAAAAATGTTTCAAACTTGTGTGAATCATTGTAAGAACTAGGTTAAGGGTAACTTAGGTTCTTACTGTAAAAGTCTATATTAATCGGTTAGGATTAGTATAGTGGGCGGTGTTGTATCTGCTCTGGCTCAGCTAAGTGATAGGAGGTATTGCTTAGTGTGGAGATTAGCAGGCTAATCTCATTTTGTAAACTGGCTATTACTTTTGCTTGGAGAAGATTAGTGAAAGCAGTTTGAAAAGTCATGTTGAGAACATGTCGTGGTTTTACTCCCTTGAGCAAGGAGGTTTCCACGTAAAGTTGCTTGTCAATCTTTACTTTCAACATTTGTTCTTTACTGTCTATTACTGTAACTGTGTTGAGGACCTGGTCCCATCAACTTAAGTGGACGCATACATTCCAACAAGTGGTATCAGAGCTTCACTTTTCGATTTGGTTAACACCAAGAAAAGAAAAAATCCAGAAGGAATGGCTGCTCCACCTAATATGGAAGAAGGTCAGTTTTCTACTAGGCCACCCCGTTTTAATGGTCAATACTATGGCTGGTGGAAGAATCGAATACACGACTACACCAACGCTGAGGACTCTGAGTTGTGGGACATTATCCTTGATGGACCATATATTTCTACAAAGGAGGTGAAGGATGGGGAGCTTACCACTATTGTTGTCAAAACCAGAAAAGACTACAATGAGGCAGATAGGAAAAAGATTGAAAAGAACTACAAGGCAAAGAAGATTTTGGTTTGTGGAATTGGAGTAGACGAATACAACAGAATATATGCTTGTGAGACTGCCAAGGAGATATGGGACCAAACGAGGAGATGTCAAGCGTGCAGGGCTTCCTAAGAAGTTTCTCAAAGGGGAGTATCAGTTGATTTTTTAGTTCATTAACAAAGTAATGGTGCCCAGGACTGAGAAGAGAACAGTGGCATCCGCTGCCGATCTCTTTCTCATAGAAAAGCTTGATGAGCTTAAGGAAATCAACATCCATGTACTTATGCTGGAACACATGCACAGGGTAATGACATGGAAGAATGATAAGCATGGCATTCCTTATGGGTATATGCTAAACTTTGTTTTCAATCATTTTGAAGTTCCATTATTAAAAGGGGTACCTGGTACCACCAAGCAGATGTTCACTATGTCTACTCTACTAGAATGTGAATGAATTGAGGGACAGGCTAGGGGCGGATCTCAAGTGGCAGATGTTCTAGAGCAGCAATCTACTCTTAAGAGGGAGGTGACTGATCTCATCAAGATTCTGAGCGAAAAGGAGGTTGAAATCACTAGGCTCAAGTCTAAATTGCAGAAGATTATTTCCAAGGGACCTGGTACCAGTGAGGGTAATGAGCAGGTGCTGCAAAAGTTGAGGGATGAAAATGCAATATTGCTGAAGACAAATGCCTCTCTCAGTGAGGAAATTAAGTCCTTAAACAAGCAACTTATTCAGCCCCATGAGGGTGCCAATGAACGCCTGATGTTGTTGAGTTGTACTTTTAATCCCTCCCCTCCTCCATCCTAAATGTGTCTTGTCTCTCCGGTTGTCTTTTCTTTTTGTTCCACCTTATAATCCTAAACTCTTGTGGCTTTACGTTGTTTTAATTGACTACAGTGGTCAGTATTTGTGATATAATGCTAATTCAGATTTTTCCCTGTTCATGTGTGGTTTAATATTCTCTTTATGCTTACATACACATGTTATGTGTGGCCCAAGGCCCTGAATTCTTTATTGCCTTGCATTTAACTTGAATATGTTTATTGCTTCACTTTTTCAATGATGTCAAAAGGGGGGAGTTTTGTTGCAATTGGCTAAGGGATTAAGGGAATAGCAATTGGCTAAGGAGGAATACCAGTTCCCAGGGAACTGATTAAGGGGGAATACAAGTTCCCATACACTGCTATCTGAATGAATGTTATTGCACTCACGAGATGAGATATGCAGGTTGTTTGTCATCATCAAAAAGGGGAAATTGATAAGTGTTTATGCTCCTAGATGTTTTAATGATCTCCTCACAAGTGCAGGGACCTGGTCCTCTGCAGAGTATGAAAACTCATCCAGTTGTCAAAGTGTTGTACAGCTAGAAAGTTGTCTGCGTCAGAAAGTTGGTGAAGTTGTAGTGTACTCTACCAATCAGAAGCGACGAGGTTGCTTGTTCATTGGATAATAACTTTTCATGTCTAAATATATCCAAGGAAAAATAACAAATTATCTCACTCATTATATTTCAAGATTCAAAACAGCAGGGACCTGATTGCTTCAAGTGCTTCATGTACCAGCTGTTACTTTGTTTGCTTGTAATCATTCTTATATTGTAGGATTCATTTCACTTGTGAAAGAAACGTTTCAAACTTGTGTGAATCATTGTAAGAACTAGGTTAAGGGTAACTTAGGTTCTTACTGTAAAAGTCTATATTAATCGGTTAGGATTAGTATAGTGGGCAGTGTTGTATCTGTTGTGGCTCAGCTAAGTGATAGGAGGTATTGCTTAGTGTGGAGATTAGCAGGCTAATCTCATTTTGTAAACTGGCTTTTACTTTTGCTTGGAGAAGATTAGTGAAAGCAGTTTGAAAAGTCCTGTTGAGAACAGGTCGTGGTTTTACTCCCTTGAGAAAGGAGGTTTCCACGTAAAGTTGCTTGTCAATCTTTACTTTCAGCATTTGTTCTTTACTGTCTATTACTGTAACTGTGTTGAGGACCTGGTCCCATCAACTTAAGTGGACGCATACATTCCAACAGGATGAAGGCGGATTATTGAATAAGAAACTTTTATAGCTAGTTTAAACATTCATCTAAATGCTAGAAGCCTAGTAAAGTTGTTTAACTGGAATATTTTGGTCTGCCATAATAGACACGTTTGTTGATTTTTTTTATTTTTTTTTGGCTAATTGACCGTATATTAGGACCTTGTTTCTTGTACACTTTTACTTATAACATCAACCTAATGCTCCTTATTAATACTATCTATTTAACTTTGAATTTTGATAATGTTTTTAGTTGTTTTGAATAACAAAATACTCTACTGTTTATATTGAAATATCTATTTTCTGAACTATAGTAGCCATGTTCTTGAGGTGGTTGTTTCAATATGTATTTGGTGCATAATCTTTGTTACTCTATTAATAAGTAGAAGCTAGATTGACTGACATTTAAGCTAGTGATGCAATGCTTACATGTAGTATTCCTTTGCTAGATTCAGCAGTCATGAGTCCATAGAAAAACAAAAATGTGAAAGGGAAGAAGTACATAACAGCTGGAAGTTTTGTTTTCGTCATTGAGAACAAAACTGATTGAACATATATATTTTGCATCAGATCTCTTCTTCTGATATAGTTACACAAGCTATAGAGAAACTGGTGCCTCAAAAGTCTTTCACTCTAAATGCACAAGCTAAACAGGAACTGTTGCATCGAAAGTCTTCCACTCGAAATGCACAAGCTACATAGGAACTGCCACCACAAAAGTCTCCTCGAAAGTTGACGAGTTTGAAAGCACAAGCTATACAACAAGTGCGTCAAAAAATTTACGAGTCTGATAGCACAAGGTATACAAAAATCAGTGCAATAAAATTCTCAGAATTCTACTACTGCTAAAGCACAGGTTAGGAATGAATTCAAATCCCTTAAGCAATTTGGTGAATTGGAGGCTTGATCTTGAAACCCTAACTTGACTTCTTCTTCTTCTTCCTTAGAGAGAGAAATATTTGAGAGGAGGAGCTTGATCAACTTTTGGAAATTTAAGAGAATGAATTGAGCTTGGGTGATTTGGGGGTTTAAAAATCATTATATAGGGCTTTAGGTAGAAGGCAAAACGACGTAGTATTGAGTTAAAATAATTGGGAAAAGACCCAATAACCCCTGACTTAAAACTGCCGAATTTGCTCACTGGAAAGCCAAAACGGGTCGTTTAGAATACCACGGCCCGTCTAACGGGTTATGAAGAAACTCTGTCCGATATGGCTTCACTATTTCAGGCATAATTGTTTACTTCGAGCTTGGAATTAGGCAAACTCAGTGGTGTTGGAAAGAAGACTCAGGGATCTTTAATTTCATAGGTCATGGGCCATCTATTTAATTTTATGCTAAAAGATATGATCGTTTGAAGTTGACCCTAAACTCTAATTGTGATAAAAACCCTTTCACGGTCCATGTGGGGTTTCACGGGCCATTTTGACTCTCGTGGTCCTTGACCAGTGGCTAGGGGAGAACCCCAGCTGACCTGACCCCCTTCATGACCACCTTAACGACCCGTTATCCTCACCACGGGCCGTCTAGGGGTCCGTGGGAGGGGAACCATCATGGGCAGGTTCTGGGAACATCTTCACGAGCACCATAACAGGTCGTGGTCCCCTTTACGTCCCATCTAGGGCTCTGTGGAGGGTCCCATGGTCCAATTTTGGGCTTGTGACTTGCCTGTTTGGCCCCTTTCTAGCCTTTCTCGAATCCAAGGTGTTACAACTCTTTGAGTCAAAATAAAAAGAGAGGAGGTATAGTAATGCAACATGTACATGCCTGAAAAGATTAGAAAGTCATTGTTTTGAATAGGTATAAAAAATTGATTGGTCCTACAAAATTAATAGTAGGTTAGTAGCATAGCTGGGTTACTTTTTAAGAACTTTGGCAAGAAGTGAAATACTTTATCCTCTTAATATACACAAGTGGAGTAATGTGGATGCAGGAAAAGATCTGTGGGAATATACCTTGGTTTGTTTTCGTATTCCCTAGTTTTAGTTAAGAATATTTTGTAGTTTTTATATTACTAACCCAAAGAACAATGTGTAGGAGAACTTCATAATTCCTGAAGCTAGAAAAATATGGGGTTTTGATGGAATTCAGTTTGCTCAGAGAAAGTACAACAGTTAAGGTTTGTTTGGTATGAAGGAAAATATTTTCCTAGAAAATGTTTTCTTGGAAAACAAGTAGATTTTTTACTTATTTTCTCATGTTTGGTTGGTTAGTACAAAATATTTTCCAGAAAAAAAATTTAGTGTTTAGTTTATGAATGAAAAATGTTTTTGAGAAATATCTTTTATTTTTATTAGAGTAGAAAATGATTTTTGAAATTGAAAATATATCTTAAAAACAAATTTAAAAAGAAAATCGGGGTGGTGGGGTGGTAGGGGGGGAATCGAGGGTAGGGGTGAAAAATAAAAATTTAAAGTTGAAAATATTTTTTAAAAGCAAACTTTTTTTTTTCGGGGAGGGGTGGTAGGGGGTGGATGGAGGAGGGGGTGGTAGGGGGGTGGAGCGGGGTCAAGGGTAGGAGTTAAAAACTGAAATTTTGAAGTTAAAAATATTTTTTAAAAATAAATTTAAAATTTTTTTTGGAGGTGAGGGGGGCTGGGGGGGGAAGGTTCGAGGGTAGGGTGAAAAAATGAAATTTTGAAATTGAAAATATGTTTTATAAAAACAAACTTAAAATATATTTTTTTGGGGAAGGAGGCTGGTATGGGATGGGGTAAAAAAATAAAAAAAAAAGAAATTAGAAATTTCTTTTAAAAACAAGTTTTAATATTTATTTTGTTGGGGGGTGGTGATAGGGGGCTGGGGTAGGGGTGAGGGTGGGTAAAAAAATTGAAGTTAAAAATATTTTAAAAAAATAAGCTTTAAATTTTATTTTTTTATGGGGGGTGGTTGGGGGAGAGGATGGAAGAGAGTTTTGGAAAATGTTTTTCTTAAGTTTTGAAGGGAAGTCATTTTCCTTAAATTTGAGGAAAATAAGTTGATTTGGAAAATATTTTTCAAAACATTTAATATAACTAAACATGAGAAAATGGGAAAATATTTTCCTTCGTACCAAACACACTCTTAGTTGTATAGGAAGTACTGTAAACCATTTGCAACTAACACTATTCGATTGACAAATAATTCTGATAAAGTTTGATATTATGATTTCAAGGATCTTCTCAGGTATTGGGCCAGTGAAGAATTCAAGGTAAGATCTGAATCATGCATACTTTAAGTTGGTTCTATTTCATGTATATCCTTCATGAACACTATTTTCTATGATCATTGTGAACGAAAAAAACTAAGAAGTTGATAACTCGGGCATTTTATATTCTTAGTAACTCGACTAACTCATTTGTTCTTGATTTTTTTGTTTAAGTACATTTAATAACAAATTATTTGCAGAAAATTAGTGAAAATATACAAAGAATAATTATTTTTTGAAGAATTCGCATAATACTAGTAAAACAAGTTTTGTTGTGATATGTGGCAACTTGGTATGTTCTCTTGTCAAATCATTAATTATGAATTTGCTATTGCTAAATGTTTATTGATACTTACTTTTATGTAATTACGAAAATAGAGAAGGGGGCCTCTAGTGATGTATAACAAATTGAACTCTTTGTGGATACAAGATCAAGGAATCCTAGTTGAGTATACAAGGACACTGATGAAGATACGATTACTAAAATTGTATTAATCGTCTATATTTTTGACATTATTTAGTTTTTAGGGGAAAATGTCTTAAATATATCCGAACTTTGACTGAAATTGTTGTAACAATATCGAACTTTGGAAATGACCTTTTACCCCCTATACTATTTAATAGTGTATTTTAAAGGTATATATGTGCCCACGTAGACATCATAAATATTGCATCATTATAAATAGTAATGTGTCCATGTGGGCACATATATACCTTTAAAATAGACAATTAAATAGTTCAAGGGTAAAAGGTCTTCCATAAAATTTGGTATCGTAACAGCAATTTCGGCCAAAGTTGGAGTATTTTTTAAAACATTTTCCCTAGTTTTTATATAGATTTAATTTGACTAACTTCAATTCACTTCTTCTGAACTTGATTTGTAGGTTGAAATGGAAAAGGTTCAAAATCAGCAATGTGAAGAAGACCAAGAATTTGTTGATACTTTTGACACTGTTATGGGACCTGAACATCCAAGATTTCTGAGATTATATGGGAGAGTAGTTCTAGGAACTACTCTGAAACAAAACAAAAGTGTTGAGTCCTTTGTAGCTGCTACCAATGAAGTGCAAAAAAGTTGGATGAACTGAAGATAGGATGGTGGAAAAATTAGAAGTTCAAAAAAGAAGCATATGCCATGAAAGTACAGTTGACATACTTGGATGCCTTAATTGTATGCACCACAGGCTTCAATTGGATGCTAACATTTCGGCAACAACTCGTGGTCGATTGATAACACTCAAATTATCCTCAAAAATCATTAAGAGAATAACGGTCATTGTCAATAAAAATACCCAACTAAGAGTCGGGGTCGAATCCTACATAGAGTGATATAATGCAAGGAATTCTATCAAGAAATTGAGATTCTAAATAAATTCATTTGTAGAAATTAAGAAAAAAAGGGTGGATGATTACGCCAAGTTTACTAAAAAGGGTTTTGGTATCAAGAGTCACAATTAAACTAAAACTTTGGAGATTCAAACAATTAGAAAGAAATTTAAGGGTGCGGAGATTGGTATTGAAGTCACATAGGGGTAGTTGTGTTGCTCAATAGTTCTAGACAATCATGGATAAGTTGGGTTATCATCAATGTCACTAATCTTCTTTCGATCTCATAGTATCAATTCATAGAATCTCCTTTCGATCCATCTATGTGAATTACAAATTAATCCATTACCTTATGAAATCTCTCTTTCAAGCAGATTATAGGCAAATAGATTCGACCCATAATTTCTCTTTCAAGGAAATCATCAAGAACACATCATATTTACATAAATATATTTAAGAATGCAAAATGTTTTTATGTCTTAAGCATCCAAAGGGTTCATAAGACCCTGGAAATTAGTTGTGTCGGTTTATGCAAGTATATATTTAAGAATGCACAATGTTTTTATGTCTTCCAATTTTTTTTTGGCACTAATGCTATCTAAGGAGTCAAACAGATTCTTTTGATACATTTTTAGAGCATATCTTTGGCAATAAACTAGTAGCTATGCTTCTTCCAAAAACGTAAATTTTATTTAAGAAAGAAAATCATGGAACACTATCTAATTCCTTATAAAAATTAGATTTAGTGACCCTTGTTTTCCTAAATATCATTCTTTTCAGGATGGAGTAAGTGAAAATTGTGTTCATTCCCGACTCGCATACGTTAGAGAAAGTATTTTCATCTAAATTTGCAAAACTTTTAAATGGTGACTTGAATTACATTAAAGTGTCTCCCGTGTCAATCGTCCAACTAACTCAAAAATTATGTCAAGGAACTATCAAAACTCCATTTTCGAGCTCATTTTCTCTAAGTTTTTGCTTTGGTCAAATTTTTCAAACTTCTCAACTGCCTTGGGATCATTCCACTCATCCCTGTAGGATATTACAAAATGGACATGAAAGTCGTTACATTTCTACGACTCCATCTTTAAAAAAAATCATTTCCAACAAATATGTATTGTCCAATTTATCATTGTTAAAGATTTTCTTTCAACCAAACCTATTATCATATGCTCTTTTAAAATATTTTTCTTTTGTTTCTAATTTACCTTTACTTAAAAGATCTTTCGCTTTCTTTCTCATGAAAACCTCATATTTTTTAATTATAGTCACATAATTGTACTCCATCAAAAACTTGTATGTTAGAACTTAAAATGCGTGAAACCACTTGATCAATCAAATTAAGAAATAAAAAGACATTGTTCTATATATAATTATGATAAGCAATCTCGATTAATTTGGTTAAGAAATAAAAGATGGGGACATCTAAGGCAGTTATTCTCATTGCAATGACATTATTGTTAGCTTCCATCATTTGTGAGGGAAAGAAAATTGATTATGGTGCTCTGGATCGCAATCGCATCCCATGCGACCGTAGGACTAAGAACATGAAAAATTGTCATTTAGGGCTCCCAGCAAATCCTTACGTCCGTGCATGTGAGAAAATCAATCGCTGCCGAAATGGAAAAGATCTATCATAAACGAATCGTGGAACATTAAGTTTTTTCCTTTATTATTTAATTTAATTTTTTATTTTTTTATTTCTTAACCAAATCTTAGGGATATCTCAAGTAAAGATTTTTCCTAATTGGAAATTGTATTCTATGACGTGTACTTACAATTTTGAATAGAAGAAAATAATATCTTTTTTCCAGATATCTTATGCTAATTTAGATTTCTTATGTGTAAGAATTCAAATATTTAATAAAATACAACACAAAACAATACACGACTAACCAACTGGCCCATTTCATATTTAGTCGCATATAAAAAATATATTGCTAGTCACTGCGTGCGTACATGCATTGCAAGTATTCATATTAATTTTATGGAAAATTATGTGGATAAGCAAACATATATGTAATGACCTATTCCCGTTGTTATGTATAAGCCAATGGGGAAGGAATTTGAGCCAGAAAACTTATGAGTAGTAACTTACAAATTTCCAGCCTAGGCCAGAGTTGGACAAAATCTGAGTCAAGTGAGGTCTAGGGTAATTCATTAATGGATGAGGGATTCAATTATTAATTTAATAATTTGAGTGGATAGCCAAAGGGTAGAACTCCCGTAATTGATCTTAGCGTGAAAGGGTAGTTTTAGAACATCAAGATTTGAGGGTGTGTTGTGAAATGGGGACTTGGAACACAAATTCTGAATCTTTGTCTCCGTGCAACCAGCCACGGCAGGATTATTCCCGCCATGGCGGGCCTACTATGGCAAGATGGCCCTCTATGGCGGGCTAGTCGCAAGTGAAAATGGGAAAAGTCCCAAAAACATTATTTTTATGAGAACTTCGTTCTTGGAGAGCAAAATGGTGACTTGGGGTTATTTCTTCTATTTTTTTACTAATTCTCACACTAAAGGTAAATCAATTATTCCCCTAATTCGTAAATTGATTCTCAGAACTTAGAATCCTTCATATTTATCCTTGGGGGAGGGTTTATGCTTTAATTTAATGGTGGAAAAAGTCCTAGTTGGGTATTAGGATCATAGGATTGGCCAAGGGTTAGTATTTTTTTTATATAATCCGGGTAAACTAGGCATCTATTATTGATCCTTTGTATTAATTACTTGTTTTAGACCAAGAACAAGTTGAGAGATTCCAAAAAGGGAAAGCTCAAGTTTCTTAAGAGTGTTCAGGCTTGGTTTCGAGGTAGGTAATGGTTTGATTTCATGTATTTGTTATATATGTCTGCTAATTTCTCCATTGTATTCGTGCGTGTATGTGAATGGGTAAAGATGAAATGAATCTCATGAAACGACTACCTATGATTCTTTAGCATGCAATGAACATGTTATCTGATTGTGTTTGTGATTGTGGTTAATTAGATTGGGTGTCACATTTCGATACATAATTGGATCGGGTATCACGTTCCGACACATTATTAGGTAAGGTGTCACTTTCCGGCACACTAACAGTTTGAGTGTGGGTTCCATGAGAGGATCATCATTGACTGTTGCATTTGAGATTGATATTGTGAAACTAATTTACTGGGCATGAACTGGTAAATTGTTAATGTTGTAGTTACTTTTGTATGTCTCACTTACTGGAATAGTTGTGTGATCCTACCAGTACACCATTGTTTGTGTACTGATACTGCACTTGCTCTTTCTTTGTTGAGTACAGGGCATCTGCAGGCGGCTGTTGAGAGACCTCAACTAGGTGATCACTGACTTGTCAAGTTCAAGGGTGAGCTAGTTACTTCAGGCTACCATTAATTCATCTAGGGTCTCAGTCCATTTCCTTCGGACTTAGACCTTTCAGACTCTTACTTTATGTTTAGTTGTTTTGGGGTTGCATCCCCTTATCTTAGACCGTTTAGTTAGAAGTTTTGGTACAATAACTTTCAGGTTCTAGAGGGTTGAAATTCCGCTTGTTTATGTTTGTTTTTTATAACTTACCGAGTTTATGGGAACTCATCTTTTAAATTGATTATTTAAATATGTTTCCACATATTTAAATCTCGGTGTTTTGGTTAGTATTATTTAGTTGGGTTGTAGTAATGGTTCTCCCACCGGAGAGTTAGTGTGGTGCCAATCATGGCGGTTTGGGTCATGACAAAGTTGGTATCAGAGTCCTAGGTTCATTGATCTGGTTGTACCAAAACAAGTGTAGTAGAGTCTTGCGAAACGATATGGAGACATCTATATTTTTCTTTGATAGGCTACATGACTTCAGGAAAATCTCTCTATCTTTTTCTCCCTTCGTCTAATAACTTGATTCCAATTGGTATCCGGAGATACAAATTGGTATCTAATCTCTTTCACTCTTCGATGCAGATATGGTTAACACGCGAAACAATGGCGCTAGGCCAGTTGCTCCAATCAATGAAATAGCAAGGGAGCCTGCAGTGAGAGGACGTGGCCGAGGCAGGGGTAGAGGAAGAGGAAGGGGCAGAGGCCGAGGAAGGATAGCACCCGCCAGTGATAAAGCTCAAGCTGACAATGTACCCAGGGATGAAGCCCCTCCCGCACCCTAGGATGAGGTAGAAGAGAATTTGGAGATTAAGGTGGACGATGATGTTGAACTAGAGGAGGATACACAGACTGGGACTACAGGACTTCCCTCTTTGGATCACACTATAGCTCAACAGATTTTGACTTTTATGAGTTGGTTAGTCACCTCTGGAGCCATTCCCACGGTGCAAGCTGCTCAACTTCCACTCATCCACCCTGTTGCTGCTACAGTCCATAAGATGGGTGGAGTGTTGGGTGATGATACCTTCTTCCATCCACTTTTGGGCCCTGTGATGAGTTGCACTGAGCACGAGGTGATGATCATCTTTTTGAAGTTAAAGTCGCTAGTGTTCCATGGTTCTGAAAGTAAGGATGCATATGAGTTCATCCTAGATTGCTATGAGAGACTTCACAAGCTAGGCATTGTGCACCAACATGGAGTTGAGCTCGTGACCTTTCAACTTCAAGGTAAGGCTAAGCAGTGGTTGAGAGCCTTTGTGGAATGTCGATCACCAGTCTTGCCTCCACCCACATGGGTTTAGTTTAATGCCTTTTTTCTAGAGAAGTATGTGCCCTGGACTTTGAGGGACCGCAAGAAGGATGAGTGCATGGCTTTGCAGAAGGGTGGTATAATTGTAGTTTCTTATGAGGCTAAGGTTCATGCCTTGTCCCGATATGCTATGCAGTTGGTCACTATAGAGGAAGAGAGGATATATTTGTTCATGAAGGGATTGATTCCCGAGTTACAGGTATTGTCTGTTCATATGACTTCTGCACCTCTGCAGGTAAAAGCTTTAATGAAGTGACAGACTTTGTGAAGAAGGTAGAAGCAGTTCGACGGGACAGGCAGGACAAGGCTTTGTCTAAGAGCCCAAGAATACATGTAACTTTAATGGCTCCTACTCCAGAGGTTAAGGTAGGCAGGAAATTGCAGCCCGTCCAATTCAGTCAGCTATGCCCGCTTCTATAGGTGGTTACCTACGGGGGACTCCCCAGCAGAATCCTACTCAGGACGGTCAGGGAGCCTTTTTTGCGCCAAGCAACATGCCGTCTCTTGACCACTGTTGTTACAATTGTGAAGAACCAGGACATATGAGGAGATATTGTCCCCACCCGTGCATTAGTGAACTCGTGCAGCAGCAATCTAGAGCAGAGGTACTGGCGGGCGGAGGTAATAATGCTAGAGGACATCCACAAAGTGGGTGAGAAGGAAATTAGAGAGGCCGTGGAGGCCAGGAAAATTGTAATACAAGTAGCGGAGCAGTGCAACCAGGTAGAGAGGTTGCCCATCAGGATGATAGGGCTCAATTTATGCCTTTCCGGGCAAGACCGATGTTGAGGCATCTGATGCAGTGATCACAAGTACTATGCTTGTTTGTGACCGGATGGCTACTATTTTGTTTGATCCGGGTTATACTTACTCTTATGTGTCGGTACAGTTTGCCTTGGGATTTGATGCGAATTGTGATGTGCTTGATACCCACATCCATGTTTCTACCCCGGTTGGAGAATCTGTCGTAGTCACATATGTCTATCGTACTTATTATGTCATGTTTATAGATTCTCAGACTCGGATTGATTTGGTAATTTTGGATATGGCTAACTTTGATGTAATCTTAGGCATGACTTGGTTGTTCCCCTATTATTTTGTGCTTAATTGTAATGCTAAGACTAAGACTCTAGAGATCTCGGGTAGGGAAAATTTAGAGTGGGAAGGGGTGTACGAGCCTAAGTCGTCTAAGATCATATCTTTCATCCTGGATAGGAAACTAGTGTGGCAGGGTTGTTTGACATATTTGGCTCATATCTGAAATATCGATGCAGAGTCTTCCTCAATTGAGTCTATTCTTGTAGTGTCTGAGTTTAAGAAAGTGTTTCCTACTAATTTATCTGGTATGCCTCCAGATAAAGATATAGATTTTTTATATTGACTTGGAGTCGGGCACTCACCCAATCTCTATCCCTCCTTATCGCATGGCTCCAGCATAGTTAAGATAGCTTAAGACCCAGATCCAAGAGCTCATTGATAAGAGTTTCATCCATCCTAGTGCTTCCACGTGGGGTGCTCTTATCTTATTTGTTTAGAAGAAGGATGGTAGCATGATGATGTGCATAGACTACCGACAATTAAATAGGGTCACCATTAGAAATAAGTATTTGTTGCCTTGTATAGACGATATCTTTGACCAGTTGTAGGGTGCATCAATATTCTCAAAAATTTATTTAAGGTCTGGGTACCATCACTTAAATATTAGGCCTGAGGATATACCCAAGACGGCGTTCAGGATTCGGTATGGGCACTATGAGTTCTTGGTGATGTCGTTTGGATTGACCACTATACCTGTAGCCTTCATGAGTTTGATGAATGTGTGTTCAAACCATTCTTGGATTCCATTGTAAATGTATTTATTGATTATATTTTGGTCTATTCGAAGAGCAAGGAAGAGCATGCAAACCATCTTTGTCTTGTTTTGGGTGTCCTTGGGAAACATAAATTGTATGCAAAATTTCTAAGTGTGAATTCTGGTTGTCCTTGGTTGCCTTTTTAGGGCATAGATTTCAAAATAAGGGGTAATGGTAGATCCCCAAAAGATTGAATCAGTCAAGAATTGGGTTTGATCTAGTTCTGTGACTGAGGTTAGGAGTTTTGTGGGGCTTGTCAACTACTATTTACGGTTTGTGAAAAATTATGCTTCTATTTCCATGCACTTGACAAGACTGGCTCAAAAGAGGTGCCTTTTGAGTGGACTGACAAATGTGAAGAGAGATTTCAAAAGCTCAAGATTTTCTGACCACAACACTTATTCTGACATTGCCAGTGGAAGGTAAGGATTTCATTGTTTATTGTGATGCTTCACATTAGGGCTTTGGTGTTGTGTTGATGCAAGATAAGAATGCCATAGCTTATGTGTCACGATAGTTTAAGATTAGGGAGACGAACTACCCGATGCATGATTTTGAGTTAGTAGCGGTAGTGTTTTCGCTCAAGATTTGGCGACATTATCTCTATTGAGTCAAGTGTGCAGTATTCACTGATCATCGCAGTCTAAAGCATGTGTTCACTCAAAAATACTTGAACCTGATACAACAAAGATGGATGGAGTTTCTTAAAGATTATGGCATCACCACTCAATACCATTTGGGTAAGGCTAATGTGGTGGCAAATGCATTAAGCCGGAAGACAGTGAGTATGGGCATTTTAGCTTGCTTGGGTGTGTCCAGGCGACCCTTGACTAGGGAGATCCAGACCTTGGAGTCCAGGTTCATGCAGTTGGACATCTCATAGAAAGGTTGGGTGTTAGCTAGCATTGAGGTTAGACCCACTTTCATTGAGAAGATCAAAGCCAAGAAGTTTGAGAATGAGAGTTTGAATGAGCTTAGAAAGAAGACAGTGGCTAGAAAAACTTAAGATGCTTCTCTTGATGCAAATGATGTGCTCAGTTTAATGGAAGGATATGTGTTCCCCTAGGGGATGACTTGATTCAAAAGGTGTTGACTGAAGTGACTTTATTGGTGACCATGAATGAAGAAAGACATCACTGAGTTTGTGGCTAAGTGCCAAAACTATCAGCACGTAAAGTATGTGAATCAAAGGCTTATCAGTTTGCTTCAGAGAATGTCAATCCCTGAATGAAAGTGGGAAAGGATAGATATGGACTTTCTGGTTGGTCTTCCCAAGACCATGGGAAAGTTTAACTCCATTTGGGTTATGGTGGCCAGACTGACTAAGTCAGCCCACTTCATTCCAGTCAGAGTAGACTATAATGCCCAGCAGTTGGTAAAGATTTATGTTAACGAGATAGTAAAGTTGTATGGGGGTGCCCCTTTCTATCATCTCAGACTGTGGTACACAGTTTAAATCAAAGTTTTAGGGGAAATTGCATGAAGAGTTGGGCACTCAACTCACTTTCAACAAAGCTTTTCATCCACAGATGGATCGACAGTTGGAGAGGACAATTCAAGTGTTAGAAGACATGTTAAGGTCATATGTAATTGACTTTGGAGGGCATTGGAATAAATTCATATCTTTGTGTGAGTTCTCCTACAACAATAGTTATCACTCTAGCATTGACATGGCACCGTTTGAAGCACTTTATGGGATGGGATGTAGATCGCCCATAGGATGGTTTGAGGTTGGAGATGTGAAACCTTTGGGGTAGAGTTGGTGAAGGATGTTCAGGATAAGGTGAGGAGTATTTAAGCTAAGATTCTAGCTACTCAGAGTCGAAAAAAATAGTATACAAATCATAAGGTAAGGGACATGATGTTTTAGGCTGGTGAACAAGTTCTTCTGAAAGTGTCACCCATAAAGGGGGTAATGAGATTTGTCAAAAAGGGAAAGCTTAATCCTCACTACATTGGCCTATTTGAGATCCTTGACTATGTAGGGCCAATGACTTATAGGTTGGCTTTACCGCCTAGCCTATCTGGAGTCCATCCAGTGTTCCATGTGTCCATGTTGAAGAAGTTTCATGGGGATGGAGATTATGTCATCAAGTGGGACTCAATTAAATAAAGATCTTCAGTATGAAGAGAAACCGGTTGCAATCCTTGATCGTGATGTCCGGAAGCTGAGAACCAATGATATTAAGTCAGTGAAAGTTCAATGGAAGCATCATCCAGTTAAGGACGCTACTTGGGAAACCGAAAAGGATATACGAGACAAGTATCCCAGTTATTTGACTATTCAAGTACTACTCTATTATTGTCTTAGCCTAGTTTTCCTAGTTTTTCACTCGGGGATGAGTGATGGTAAATTTGTATCTATGAAAATTACATGTTCATAACGTTATGGATAATCCAATGGGGAAAGAATAATGGCCAGAAAACTTCTGAGTAGTAACTTGGAAATTTCCAGCCTAGGCCCGACTTGGATGAAATAAGAGTCAGGTGAGGCCTAGGGTAATCCGGTAATGTATGGGAGATTTGATTGTGAATTTAATAATTTGAGTGGATAGCCAAGACGATAAGGAGCCTATATGTCTTTATGGAATTGAATTCAGGTGAGTAGAACTCTCGTAATTGATCTTAGTGTGAAATGGTGGTTTTAAAACATCAAGGTTTGAGGGTGTGTTGTGAAATGGGGACTTGGAACAAAAATTTCAAGCCTCTGTCTCTGTGCAACCCGTCATGTTGGGGCCACTCTGGAGGGATTTTCCCGCTATGGTGGGCCAGTCACGAGTAAAAATAGGAAAAATCCTAAAAACATTATTTTTCTGCAAATTTCATTCCTGGAGAGCAAAAGGGCGACCTAGGGCTATTTCTTCTGGTTTTTCACTAATTCTCACGCTAAAGGTTAGTCAATTACTCCTCTAATTTATAAATTGATTCTTAGAACTTAGAATCCTTGTTATTTATCATGGGGGAGGGTTTTGGCTTTGATTTAATGATGTAAAGCCCTAGTTGGGTATTAGGATCATGGGATCGGCCAAGGTTTAGTATTTGGATATAATCCGAGTAAACTAAGCCTCTATTATTGATCCTTTGCATTAATTACTTGTTTTAGACTACGAACAAGCTAAGAAACTCCTAAAAGGGAAAGTTAAAGTTCCTTAAGAGTGTTTAGGCTTTGTTTCGAGGTAGGTGATGGTTTGATTTTCCATTTGTGTTATATATACCTTCTAACCGCTCCATTGTATTCATGCATGTATGTTAATAGGGAAAGATGAAATGAATCTAATGAAATGACTAACTGTGATCTCATAGCATGCAATGAACATATTATCTTATTGTACGATACAAGTGTGTGATGCTTATTGTGTTTATGATTATGGTTGATTGGATTGTGTGTCACGTTTCGACACATAATTGGATCGGGTGTCACGTTTTAATACATAATTGGATCGGATGTTACATTTTGACACATATTAGATTGGGTGTCACGTTCTAACACATTATTGGTCAGGTGTCACATTTTGATACACTAACAGTTTGAGTGTGGGTTCCATGAGGGGACCATCATTGACTATTGCATTTGAGATTGATATTGTGAACCTAATATATTGAGCATGAACTGGTAAATTATTATTCTTTTTGTATATATATGGGTTACTATGTTGTAGTTACTTTTGTATGTCTCACTTACTGGAATAGTTATGTGATCCTACCAGTACACCATTGTTTGTGTATTGATATTGCACTTGCTCTTTCTTTGTTGAGTACAGGGCATCTTCAGGCAGCTGTTGATAGACCTCAACTAGGTGATCACTGACTTGTCAAGTTTAAGGGTGAGTCAGTTCCTTCAGGCTACCATTAATTCATCTAGGATCTCAGTCCATTTCCTTCGTACTTAGACCTTTCAGACTCTTACTTTATGTTTTGTTTTTTTGGGGTTGCATCTCCTTATCTTAGACCGTTTAGTTAGAAGTTTTGGTACAATAACTTTCAGGTTCTAGGAAGTTGAAATTCCGCTTGTTTATGTTTGTTTTTGATAACTTACCGAGTTTATGGGAACTCAACTTTCAAATTGATTATTTAAACACTCTCTTCCCTCGCTCACCTCTCTTCTTCCTCTCCAATATCACTCAAATCTCTCATCCCTCTAACATGTAGCTACGAATCGTATTTAACAAACTATAGCTATGGAGCATAGTTAAGTTATTTTTGAGTGGATATAAGCGAAAATTCTCCATTATTATACATCACTCCAATAAATTTGTAACAATATTGACACGTATATAATACTCCCTCTGTTTAAAAAAGAATGACCTACTTTCCTTTTTAGTCTATTTCAAAAAAAATGACCTACTTTTGCTTTTAGTCTATCTCAAAAAGAATGACCTATTTCCTTTTTTGAAACATTTTTATTTCAGCTTTCCACGTGGCATGTTTAAGGCCATAAGATTAAAGGGAAATTTTGTACATTTAACATAACATAAATTTAGGATCACAAGATTCAAAAGTCTTCTTTATTTTCTTAAACTTCATGCCAAGTCAAACTACGTCACTCTTTTTTAAACGGAGGGAGTACTAGTTAGGAGGAGCCCATGTTTTGCATATGCTTTTAATGGGTCCAACATCGATCCTAAGTTAATATAATAATCATAATTCGGTTTACATAAATTTGTATCCTCCTTCTTTTGCTTGTACAATTGTTCAAATTTTATCCTCGGAATTTTTGCATATACATGCAATCAACTATTAAGATCTTCACACAAGAATATGAAATGACTAAATTGTCCTTGTAAGCAAGTTGACATCCCCTCATAATAGGCATGTAATACTTTTTCAAAAGTGAAGCTTTTCTAGCGTTTGATCAAGATTTTAGATTAGATTTTAAGAAATTATCTTCAAAAACTTGTTTGATTTGCAAATATTTTTCCAGTTTTATGATCCAATTTGAAAAAGAAATTTTACTTTCACTCATAAAACTTCAAAAAAAAAAAAATTAAAATATATGTCCAAACAAAACTTCAATTTTTTTTAAAAATACAAGTTGATTATTTTTATGAAGTTTCAACTCTAAAATCTATGCTAAAATGGGAACTTCAAATGCTCTATCATTCTTCTGGGACAACTGTAATGGCTAGTATAGATACATAAAGATGTACAAAATGATTCACAAGACGAAAAATTTCATGAAGATGATACACTCACAAATTTCAATCGCAAGAAACAAATCAAGTACCACTAGTACTTGGTTCAGTTCTTGCACACAAAAACGTGCAATAAGTATAGAGAAAGTTAGTAAATCATGTATACTCAACAAGATTGTATTACTAACCCTTTCTAAAATTAAAAACTGACATATTCCTACAAGCTCCTTTGTCCACAGAATAATTACATCATCAAAAAAAACACCTCATCAAAAATATTATATGTTTTCTTCAAAACAAACTAGTTATACCACTAATAATATCACAATGTGTAAAATTTCAGAAATTCGTAGACTACACCAGAGCCTAACGTGAAGGTTCTAGAGTTCGATGTGAGGGTTAAAATCGTAGAATGACTTCCCGTACTTAGAATGAGGGGTTTAGGGGTTAAACGTCAAGGTACGACTCCCCAAGGACCAACCAAAAGGGTCCTTGAGGAGGACCCCAAAACAGCCCCAAAAGCTGTCAAAAACACAGCCCACCCACGATGGGGACTCACACTCCGTGGGTCCACCCACGCCCCATGGGGGAGGGTCATGGGTCATGGCCTGCAACCTAAGCCCCAGTACTCCACCTATGGAGCACCAGTACGCCCCATAGAGCCACCCACGGTCCGTGGGTCAGGGTCTCATGGGTCGGGCAGCATGTTCCTTAAAGTGTTTTAAGTTAGGGACTTGGGGGTTAATTCATTATTAGTTAGGGACTTGGGGGTTAATTTATTATTAGTTAGGGGTTAGGTGGTGTCGTTTTATTAGTAATTAAACCACCTATATAAACATAATATACCCCTAAACTAAATCAATTAATTCATTCTTCCAAGACCCCAAATCAAAACCAATTCCCTCAAGAAATTCTCTCTCTAGGAAGCAAAGAAGAAGAAGAAGAAGGGAAGCAATCTAGGTCAAATTCTTCCATTGTTGCAAGCTTTTGTGAGGGATTTGAATCAAGGTATGATATCTTATTCATCTATGGATTTTTCCATCCATAGAGCCCCCTAGATTTCCCCCAATTGTGAAGAAAAAACACCCCAATTCTAACTAGGGTTTCTTCCTACATTGTGGGTAGTGATTCAGTATGATTCCAATTGAGTGGATAGTACTTGTTTATGATTGTTTTAGTATTTATTCATGATATTATGATGATATTACATGTTTTCCATGGTTAAACCTAGTCTAATTGATGAAATTGATATCATGTGGGTCTATGTCATGAAAAGTGAAATTGAAGACTTAGTGATGATCTTCTAGAATTGATGTTATGAGTAGTAATTGATCAAGAATAGAAGTATGTAAAAATTAATTGAATTAGATTAAGGTATAGATGATGGATCATGATTAATAATGATTGAGATTGAATCTTTTAGTGAATTATGGTTAGAATTGCTTAAGAATGAAGCTTGTGACTATAATACCTTGTGATATAGATGTGAATGGTGGTTGTAAGAGGTAAAGCTTTGAGAGTAAGGATTGTAGTAATGTATGTTGATCACTAGGGTTTTGAAAGTAAAGTTAATATGATCTATATTATGAATGTATGCATGTTCTTGTAGAATCTATGTAAATGCTATGAGTACACTTTGAGAGTGAAGTATAAATGACTAGGTTGTTGTTGTGGGCTGATTGAAAGGTTATTCTCATGAACTTAACATGAAAGGTGTTCTCACATAGTAATGGTTCTAGGGTTGAAAGGCTCTTCTCACCTAATTGAGCCTAAGGCTAAAGAGCCTTCATACCTACGTCATGGATGATGATACTTGCTCACGCATGGTCTAAAGAGGTATCTTAATGAATTAACTTGGATTGATTGTCAAGGACATCCTTCCATGAAACTTGAGTCAAAGTAGAGACTTAATAATTATTTTGTGGGATTTAGGCCTAGCACCGAGAGGATATTGAAATGAGATGGAGGTTTCCACCTAGTTGAGTTTGGGCTTCCAAAATGGGAACTCTCATGAGATGGAAGCCTTCACGTAGTGGAGTTTTGGGTTTCTAATAGCAATCTTTGTATCCCATAACTACGTGCCCCGTAAGAAAGTTAGCTAGTAGATCCGACTAAGCTAACAAACTGGTTCTACCTTCGGTAAGTAGACCAACCCTTGATGGTGTGGGTAACACCGGGAGGGATCATGTGATAGCTCACATATTCTCATGTCGATTAAGGCTATATCCCAACTACAACAAGACTAGTAATGAACTAATATTATGCTTGAAGGAAGAATCTCCTATAGTTCAAACCTAATGTACTAAGATTATGCTTAAGGAAGCATCTCCTAGAGTCCAACACAATTAATGAACTAAGATGTGCTTGAAGAAGTATCTCCTAGGGTTCAAACTTAATGAAGAACTAAGATATGCTTAATGAAGTGCCTCCTAGTGTTCCAATGCTTTCAAAGAGGGACTAGTCTCTAATTAAGAAACATGAGTGTGATGACCTAAAGAAGTACTTAGTATGGATGGGATTATGGGGTCTGATCTATGCATTGCACAAGTGTGACCTAAGGTTATCCAAGAAAATGTTCTCTTATATGATGGGTGTTTAGATAGGATTGTGCTATAGTTCCCTTCCTTGTTATGAGTGACTAAAGGTGAGAGATTCCCTTGTCTATGAGAAGTATTTTAATTATGAGAATAAGAAATGATAAACATAAATTAAGAACCTAAAGTGTCTAGCTTAGCATGGGTAGGATTATGGGATCTTGTTCATGCATTATACAAGCTTGCCTTGAGGTGACTCATGAAGTATTTATTTTATATGTGTATGCTTAGTTTGGGTTGTTGCTATAATTGACATCCTTGACATGTTAAGCTAAAAGATGAGACTATAAGATGGTAAATAGGATTATGATGGCCTAAGGTGGTACTTAGAGTGTGTGGAATTATGGGGTCTTACTCATACATTGCACAAGTATGACTTGAAGCTACTTATGAAGTGATTCTCTTATGATGTGAAGGTCTAAGTATTGACTATGTACATGGACCATGCTTTATGATGACTAATGCTTACATTATGTCTATATTGGAGATTATGCTTATGACTATGTTATTATCTCTTATGTTTGTGAATTATGTCTTATGTTGACTAACCCTTCTATTATGCTCTTATGATGTTATGCTAGCTATCATATTTAGTACAATGTGTACTAATACTTTGCCTACATTCTTATCAAATGTAGGGTTCGGTGATTTGAGTTCCATTCTTGAGGATAGGTTTCTAAGGAGCATGGAGTTGTAGATTTGGTGAGTCCTCATAGCTTCAAGGACAAAGCCACTATTCCCTTTATGTCTTTTATTTCCATGTTTTGAGACTATTGTATGGGCTATGTCCCAAGAGTTTATTCAAAGTTGTATTAGATGGTTTGAGACAAAGTTTAGTAAGACTTCCACTTTATTTTATGAAAGACTTCGATTGCATGTATAAAGTTTTAAAAAAATTCATACTTTTCTATTATCTTATGTTATGATATGCTAAAGGCTTGTATGAGACCTCTTCGGGGTCAAGTACATCATGTTACATCTAGGGTGTACCCCTGGGTCGTGACACAATGTGCCTTAGATTTATCAAGTCAAATCACCACCACAACCATCTCAACAACCCAAAACCAAATAAATATGAAACTGCAATGCAAATGAAGTGTAATGCGCTCGATAAAAATTGGTATACACTGAGTTCATTTATTAGATATATGATCCTCATGGGGGACTCATGAGATTCATATACCTGCACGTATGATCTCAATGTGCTCGTAGAGATGATGTTAATGCACTATCATAAAATTAATCAATCTCTAGCATGGACTATTTGTGAGGTTGTAATTTACCAACTCATTAAGCTAAAATTCATGAATTCTTATTGTATTTTGACGCTAATTGAGTGGATTTTAGGCCCTAGTTATCTTGTAGAAAGGAATTCCTTGGAAAAGTTGAGTTTAATGTATTTAGAGATTTAAATCACTAAAGAGCATCTGGGAAGAAACTGACATTTCATATGAGACAGTTGGCTTCTCAACGACTAAACCCCAGCTTGACTGGAGAAAAATTGATGAAGCACCTGTGAATCAATAACATAGTACAATTCCTGGTTGGTCCTCTACAGATTTTAACAAAGATTTTTTTGAAGGAACTTAAGGTTGATGTGGCAATGTGATTGGCATTGCACAACTCTGGATTGGCATTCCACCGATCTAACACAAGTCATGAGCGTAAGTTGATGAGCAAAAATTGGGGTATGCCACTAGCCTAAAATGACCCTTCTAGAGTTGATGAAATCACCAAAATTTGATTTAGAGGTCATACTCTTGAAAAAGTGATACAAAAATGACTGGTCAAGGTTCATAAGGTCCAAACAATAAAATTCACAGAAAAACAAAATGAACGACTAGGTGACTGAAGTGTCAACCCCAACAATTCATAAATGACTTTGGGTCGCTCTACGAAATCTATAAATGATGAACATGAGGCATAAACATATAAATGACCTGGAGGTCATTACAACATCCACTACTAAAAAGGACTTTTCTCCATGAAAGTAAGAGTCAACAAGTACCTGAAGGCTCAAACAAGGAATGAAACTGCTCCCACATATCACGCTCGGTATCCCATGTAGCCTCCTCAACTAGATGATGCCTTCAATGGACCTTAACCATAAAAT
The DNA here is from genome assembly GCA_029582725.1 of Solanum chiquidenum. Classification (NCBI taxonomy): domain Eukaryota; kingdom Viridiplantae; phylum Streptophyta; class Magnoliopsida; order Solanales; family Solanaceae; genus Solanum; species Solanum chiquidenum. Next base: position 28,410 of record JAJOOS010013029.1, read on the forward strand.
AGCTCTTCAACGGATGAGTGGTGGTTTTCCACTCATTTGAGGTTCTTTTCATAGTTATTTTGGCCAGCTTTATTTTAGACTTGGTGCTTTTAATGTGGTTTTCTTCATATTTGCAGGAAAATGAAATGGAGATTTAATTTAGAAGATGTTTGAAGAAACCAAGTGGAATTGAAGCAAGTAGAGGTCAATTGGAAGAAAGTGGAACTTGTAGAAGTTTGCCCATCGTGACCGCGTGAAGCAAAGGTCGTGATTGTGTTGCCTTAGAAAAAAATATATTACAGTCACGTGGTCAGAGGTCGTGATTGTGTGACCCAATGACACTGCTCATCATGACTACGTGAGTTAGTTGTCGCAACCGTGACGGGTAAAAATCCTGGCACCTGGGCAGATTTGGAATTTCACCAAATTGATGCAAAAACCCCTTTTTACATTCACCAACAGTCATTACTTCATTGTTCTTGATTTTAGACAAAAATTTAGTTCATCTTCTTAGCTTAGAGTAGGAAAAAACTTGTAGATTTTGAATTTGGGGTTGAGACTTTAAAGGCAAGTTGCCTCACAATTCACATTTGTGTTTGAAGATTGTGTTCTTATTAGAAAATCTCTTGTTCCCTTTTATTTTCCTTTCTTTAAATTTACATAATTGTGGGTGTAATTGTTAAATAAGATTGGGGTTTTGTGCTAGAAATAGACAATTTGTTGGGTCTTGATTGCTCATTCTATTACTTCTATATGTGATTCTGTGCTTTCATGACTAGGGTTTGATTTAATTTTCATGCTTTAATATATTATTTGAAGGTGAAAATTTTACTCTAGCCTCTAATCTTCGTGGTTTACTTGAAAGATAATTTGTGAAGTGGAGAATTAGATTAATTATCATGTTTGACGTTGATTCCTAAATTTGAGAATGAAAGGAGATAAATTAGGTCTTCTTTGTTGAATGCTAAACTTGCTAGAAATAAGAGTTTAGATTAAGGTATTGGATTGCTTGTTGAGCATGATTGAGACTGAAAGGAGATTTTGTGATAAAGCACTGTGAGACAAAAAGGAGATAAGTGTTAATTGATGATGATCTAGCCTACCTTTGATTGATTTGCATGTGTTGAGATGACAATGGATCATTCAATGAGGGTTGAGTTCCAAATTTCCTAAATCCAAATTATCACTTGCTTGATATTGTCTTTACCAAAATCCTTTGTTTTGTTAGAGAAATTGATCCTAATTTGATAATCTTGTACATTGCATATTTAGATTCAAACAGGTAGCTATTCATCTTTTTCCCTTTTTGTTGTTGACAAATTGTTCTCTATGAGATTCGACCCCGACTCTTAGTTGGGTAATTTTATTGACGACGACCGCTTATCCTTTTAACTTATTTTAAGGGTAATTTGAGCATTATCAAAAATGGTGCCACTGTCGGGAAACAATTAGGAGTATTGAACTAATTTAAGATTTTCAATTTACTTGTTTCTATCTAAATTGTATCTCTACTTTGTTTTGTTTCTATGACTTCTTGTGATAAAGAAATGCCTGGGGTTGTAAGCCCTATTTTGATGACCCATGGCCTTTTTTTGAGGAAATAGGTTTGATGGTGTTTTGATATGATATGACTTGGGTTTAAAGTTGATACTTTGGAGGTCGACATTAAAACAAGAATCAAAATAGGTGAAACTCCTTGTCAAATGGCTAACAAAGGAGAAGTAGGGTTGGAGTGTCAAGAAGAAGGGGTTGAGATAGACATAGACAGAATCTTGAGGTTATGCAATCAAGTCAAGCCAATTAAATTCCAATATGCCGAAATCAAAGAAATGATACTAGAGTTACAAGAAGAATCCAAAAAGATCATATATGAAAATTCTAGTTCATTTGAAAGTCAGAGGGTCACTCACTTGAAGGCCAAGAATTATGAAGTTCGATTCTCAAATGGCCTAGTGGGCCTCCCATTGTTTCCCAATGATCCAAAATGAAAATATGATTTGAAATTAGGTATGAAATTTAAGTCTCACAAGTAGAGAGATCGAGTGAAATTCTTGATGCTCTCTTGTACTCCCTATAATCTTCAGAGTGAAATGGATCTGAAATTAGGGAGAAGATTCATTACCTCGAAGTGGAAAGAGAAAGAGTGACATATCCAGCGTCACACCGCGACATTAAATTGTGCGATTGATGTGAGGCAACCCATCGGTATCAAAATATGTGTAATTTAGAGTTTTTTATTTTTATAATAGTTTAGAATTTTTATTTTTGACTAACCGTCATAGTTCCAAAGTTTGTGGTGGCTGTTTTGATATGTTTGGAACCACAAAAATGAGTGGGATTGAAGTTTGGGGTGAAATCACCTTAAAATGAGAGTGGGAACACTTTTGGCACGATCAGGTTTGCCCAAATGATTGGGCTGATAATCCTTTCTACCCTACCATCGCCCAAATGGACAATAGCCTCAGCAGGTCTGACATCAAAGTATTCATCGCGATCACAAGAGTTAACGGTCATGATTACGATGAATGAAATTTGGATGCAACGATCGTGAGAGCCATAAGATGGGTTCGTGAAAGATTAAAATGGTGCTTGTCGTGATCGTGACCAGTGGGATCGCGACCATGATGACTCGTGTGAATTTAAAAGGCAGCAGTTCAAAAATCAAGTTTTGTGTACTCACAAACTCTCAAAACACCTATAAAACTCCCCCTCTATAATATCAAGTGTTCTTGTCAATATTTTTAGCAATAATCCCCTTCAACATTTTGCTCTTCGCTTAAAGTATGATCTCTTCCCTCCTTTCTTGATCAATATAAAAATAGGTAAAAAAATTTGGGAAAAAAAGGTTGATTCTCACCCTAATTTGTTTATCTTTGTTTGATCATGAATTGTGATTGAAACCTGATTTTGGGGATTAGTATTGTTGACTTTCCTTATCCTGTGGGTGTCCAAGGGGAATTTTTTTTTCTAGGTTGAAATACTCTCCGCGATCACGATGTGTAAAATTTTGAAATCTCGTGATCGTGATGTCTTATCCCGCGATAGCGATGATTTGAGAAGGTGAGGGTCGCAATCCCGTGGAACCATCCGCGATCACGATGAGTCATTTGCCTGGCAATGAAAACTTCCAAAATAGCTTCACCCTTGTTCCCTCAACTAATTTTTCACTTAATTTTTTGGCCTAATTGCTTTATAATACATTGCTTGAATTACCTTTGCATTTATTTTACATGTTTGCATCTTGTATAAGTACTATATTTGCAAAGAATGGCCAACAATGTGAATCAAGATGAAGAACAAATGGAAGAAAATGTCATAGGGGATGAAATTTTTTATCATAGAGGCTTGTGTCCGTCAAATGCCACCAATTGTATGAACGCCTCCTCACCAAAAATGTCATAAAGGAGAGGGGCATACTTTTGGAACATCTTGAAGAACGCACTCCTTTGTGCTTGTTGTAATATGGTGAAATTGATTTATGGTGTGTGTTGAATTGAGAGCATCTTGTGTTTTTTTTTAAAGATTAACTTGAGGACAAGCAAAGTTTTTAAGTTCGGGGTGTTAATGAGTGGTGGTTTTCCACATATTTGAGGCTTTTTTCATAGTTATTTTGGCTTTCTTTAGTTTACAGTTGATGCTTTTAATGTTTTTTTCTTCATATTTGCATCAAAATGAAATGGATAGTTTATTTAGAAGATGTATGAAGAAACCAAGTGTGATTGAAGCAAGAAGAGGTCAATTGGAACAAAGTGGAATTGGTAAAAGTTTGCTCACCACGACAGCGTGAAGCAGAGTTTGCGATTACGTTGCCCAAGAAATTCATATCTCACGATCGCATAACCCAGAAACAGTACTCATTGTGACCGCATGAGTTAGTTGTTGCGACCACTAAGGTACAAATGTTTGAACCTAGGAAAATTGGGAATTTTGCAAAAGTTATCTCAGAACCGCTTTTTACACTTACCAACAATCATTAATTCACTATTTTAGATTTTAGACAAAATTTTAGTTCATCTTCTTAGCTCAGAGTAGAAAAAACGTGTAGATTCCAATTTGAGGCTGAGACTTTGAAGGCAAGTTGCCTCACAATTCACAATTGGGTTTGAAGATTATGTTCTTATTTGTAAATTATCTTGTTCCCTTCTTCATTTCTTTACATCCAATTGCTAGAATTATGGGTGTAATTGCTAATTAAGATTGGAGTTTTGTGGTAGAAATAGTCAATTTATTTACTTTAAGATGTCTATTTGCATTGATTCTGAAACACTGTGAAGAGACTTGTTGTGATAATGCCGATGGGAAATGCTTCCAGCAATGTCGATGGGAAATGGTTATAGATATTGATGATTATGTTGATGGGTAATGATGCCAACAATGCTGATGGTAAATGTTTTTGCCGATTCATGATTATATAGATGTGAAATGGTCTTGGTGCATACATGGACCTTGTGCGTTCCCCATGGGTTTCGTCTTGATATTCAACGGATGTTTATCGTAGGACAGACATGCATCAGTGTATTTTACATTTTATTTCATTGCATCATACATTATTATCATTGTAAACCTTATGATTGATTGTGTTGGAAATTGTGTTTTATGCTTACGGACTTTGTGTTGGTGGCTTGTATGCGTTGAAGTGTTGGTATACATGTTATGTGTTATATTAAATGTTAATTGTTAGATTGGATTGATTCTATGCAGCTTGTAGTTGTGGGTTTTTTTTTGGGTGTTTGGATTACCCATATTCTATATTACTTTACTTTGAGTTAATGGTTTGCTTGCCAAGTACCATGTTATTTGGAACTCACTCCCTTGCATCTAGACTTGTGCAGATATCGACCCCGGATCATCATGATTACTTTCTCTTCTCTTATATACTTGAGGCTTGGTGTGGAGATTGTTGAGGTAGGTGTATGTCATCTTGGTACGACTCAAAGTATACACTAGGAATAACATGCGGATAGGACCCTGAGAGGCCCTACACAATCCACTTAGCATACATCGTACAAGATAATAGAAAATTAAGAGATTTTAAAAAGACAATTCATATTATAAGAGTTGACAAAAGTAGCGGAAGTCTAACATAGTCTCAAAACCATATAATACATCAAGAGTGATTGGGATCTACCCCATGCATCACATACAATACTCAAAACTAAAGACAATAAGCAATAAATACTCGGTTCTCGAAACATGAGGACTCACCAGTCTTCGATCTACTAAAGTGATCCCTAGCCATAGAGATGTGAAACGAGAGCATCGGACCCTCAGGCAAGAGTATGCGTTAGTACAAATAATGTACCAAGTATGATAGCAATACATAAATATATGAAATCATGCTAAAAGGACTTTTTGTGACATGCAATGACCAATGCAAATCATGAGAAAAGGGATCAGAAAACATAAATCATAAAACATGGTAAATGCAAGCTAACATCTTTAAAACATTTGTGAGATACTTCTAGAAGTAACCTTAGTTCATTATTTTGGGACATTTACCTTTATCGACATAGAGACTGTATGAGATATAACATGGAATCTGGTATGTACCCCATACCGAAAAAGGTTGTCCTACTTACCAAGTAAGGACCATGAACTTCTAGCTTATGTGGATCCACTAGATAATGTATATCTAAGACAATCATCCTATGGGGGCACATACATATGGGACAAGGCAATTGCTACTAGAAAACCGACATCAAGCTACGGGAGAGCTTTCATCTCAATATCCTCTCGGTGCTAAGTATAAATCCCACTGAATAGTCTTTATCTTAACTTGTCTTATCATTAAGAGACATGGGTAATCGCCACTTGCCTTATCATTCATGGAAGGCACATCAAGTAGCCAATCCAAGCTAGGTTTCATTAGAATAGCTCATAAATATTGATTCAAAGTTTAGTTGATAAAACCTTTCAACTCTACAAATCCTTTCTGTGAGAAATCCTTTCACAACAACAACATTAACATGGATTCTCTACTCTCAAAGCAACTTAAATCATTTTTCATCGATTTCATAAGGAGCATGCATATCTTCATAAGTTCATCTTTCATAGTTCAAAAGCTTCTTCATATGATCATAGTCTAGAAATCATGTATTTCACATGGGTTCATGGGAATTCAACTTAGAAACATGCAATTACTTCAATTCATGCATAAAAAGACATAAAACAATCAATTAGATCATAATTGAAAAGGGCCCATGAGATTGAGCAAAGACCCTAACTTCCATTGGAGATTCTACCTTTCAAAATTGGAGAATTTAGGGACCCTATAGAGAAAAGGAATCCATAGGTGAATACTATCATACCTCAATCCCAAAATCTTGAAATCAATGGTGAGACTGGAGACTTGACCTTGAAACCCTAGCCTTGTTCTTCAAACTTTAGAGGATGAAATATTTGCGGGAAGAACTTTGATCAACTTTTAGAATTTAGAAGAATGAGTTCAATTGGGAAATTTGGGGTAAAAACATTTATATAGGATCTATAATAGATGGTAAACAACATAGTATTGGGTTAGAATAATTAAGAAAATACCCAATCCCCTTCTAAGAATAACTGCCAACCTTCATCGATAGTGGGGACCTACGGTCTGTGACCTACAGACCATCATGGTCGACCGTCGATGGGTTCAAAAACTTTGATTTTGGGCCTTCGGCAAATGGGACCCATGTACGGTCCATTGGTCAACCTACGTCCTTACATGGCCTCCGTGAGTCCAGCGGAAATTTCTTAAAACCCCACTAAGTCTAAGACTCACTTACGAGACCTACCTACGACTCGTGCATTGGATGAAGAGCCATCCTGGTGAGTCGTATTAAAGTGATAGGACTAGATAATTTTAGAAAATTTTGGACTTGGAAACCACAATCCCACCTACGATTCGTATGTCAGTCCATGAAACGTCTGCAGTTTCGTTGGTTCTGGCACAAATTCTAGAATGCTACAATTTTTTCATCTTTCAAAATCCAAGGTGTTACACATCTCAGCGAATCCTCTTGCCCCTTATTTATTACTTTCTTCTAATTTAAACACAATATCATATGAGACTTGTATATTGAGTTATGTTGTGTTATCCTCATTTTTGAGATTATGATAGTACTTTTATTGTATTTACTTCCACATTTATCCTTTATGTTGGGTTTTAAGCTAACTTTTCTTAGTGGGATAAGACAAGTGTAATCACATCTATTTTTGGATCGTGACAAATGGTATCAGAGCCCAAAGTTAATAGGTCTCACGTGTGTACAAGTCAAGTCTAATAGAATCTCGAGGATTGGTGCAGAGACGTACGTTACTTATCTTCAAGAGATTTTAGTGACTTTTAGAAGAAAAAAAACTTCACTTCCTGAATTTCTATCATGCGTCCTTGGTCTAATCTGATTCATATCTCTTCATTCTACTCTCTCATTTATAGTGATGACTCGTGTGTAGTTCTTCATGCGGGAAGTTGGTGTGTTATATATGGTTTGGAGGTTAGATCTAGTAATAAGATGGAAGTGATAGACTTATAAAGGATGTGTGGTCAGATTCAGAATGTTCAGCGATTCAAAAAAATTTAGTAAGAGTATAGTTCAACGATACATTTTGAAGATATTTGAATGATGAGGTTGAACAATGGTTTGAGGGACTTCTTGAACAGCTTATCTTTTTTTATTTAGTTACCCAACAACGGGAACAGTATTTGTGTGGAATATACAATATCTGGAGTGATTCGACAATTGTGAGTGGAATGGTTAAATGAACGGCTAAGTAATGAATGGTGTGACTTTGGAAACTACAATTAGTTAAATCATCATAACTTGTATGGGTTTCTTATTGTATGATGAGAATGATGTTGTGTAAACCGAGGTGAGAATCTCTACTACGGTTTCATCGATTGGGTGCATGTAAACGAGGGTAATGATACGACTACTACAATTGTACTTATAATTACTTGGTTAGAATTATGAAGTGTGTTTATTTTGCTATCAACCTGATCTATGAAAGAACCATAATGTTTAGGGATAGAGACCGAACAAATTTTGTAATGTACTTCAGCTACTCAATGGGTAAAAACTTGTGGGTTATCTAGGAATGATCTTCTTGGTGAGTTTGATTTGTTCTAGTGGTGGATCTAATGGTTTTTACCGATGTGGTCTAGTGGTATATTGAGACAGATACATTGATTATCAAGTGTGAATAATAACTAATTAAAGAGTTATTAGTTGTATCACCTACTCATATAATTAGATTAGATGTTGCATTCACATTTGAGAAATACTACGAACATTTGGGTTGAGCATTGTTTTTAAGAAGATTTTAGTGGTGGATCTCTGGGAAGGTATTAATGTGTTCAGGTTATGAAGTGTATTTCGAGGATTCTGAATGGAGACTGGTAATCTTATTGTAAGCTCCAAATGAGTGGATTAACAGTGGAATGACAAGCTTATAGGTAAAGGATGTCCCAACGAGTATGTCACGACCCAAAGTATACGTTAGGCGTAACATGCCATATAGAACCCCAAAAGACCCTAAACAAGCCACTTAATATACATCATACAAGATAATAGAAACAAAGATTTCAAAAGCAGCATTTTCATATCATAAAAGAGCTTGACAAAGTGGAAGTCTAACATAGTATCAACAAGCCATCTAGTACATCAATAGAAGTGGTTGGGATGTAACCCAGACACCATGTATAATGTATAAAAACTGAAATAAAGAAAAGCATATAAGAAGTGTCTTGGTCCTCGGAACATGAGCACTCACCAATATAATGCCAAGAGAGAGATTAACTAAACCACAAGTATGTGAAGTAGGAGCGTCGGACTGTACTTTGGTGATACAGTGAAGGCACAAGTATGCATTAGTATATGGAATATAGAATGTACTAAGTATGATAGCAATGCATAAAATGTATGAAATCATGCTAAAAGGACTTTTCATGGCATTCAATGTCCAAGCTAATGCATAAGATAAGAGGTTAGAAAACATAAGCCATAATCATGGTCAATACAAGCTTAACATGTTTAGAACACTTTGTGAGATACTTTGAAAGCAACCTAGTTCATTATTGTGGGAAGTTTACCATTAATTGTCATATATCATGTGAGCTAAATATGGAATCCAATGTCTATCCCACACCGAAGAGAGATGTCCTACTAGCCAAGGTAAGGACTATAAGTTTCTAACTTACATGGATCAACTAGTTATGACATCCTAGGGGTCACGTAGTTAGGGACAATGAGATTTCTACTAGAGACCCGGCCTCTACTAACGGGAAAGCATCCAGCTCAATTCTCGATTCTAAGTAAAATCCCATGGAATAATAATTAATCATATTCATTTCATCATCCACAGAAAGGCACAACTAAGCTACCAATCCAAGCTAAAATTCATTTAGAATAGCTCTTAAATCTTGATTCAACTTAGGTGATACAATCTTTCAACTTTATGAATCCTTATGTGAGAAAATCTTTCACAATCATGAGCATAGTAGAATGTGAGAAACTTTTCACAATCTCATTGATACTTTCATATAAAAGGATCCTCAAATTATTTACATCAATTTCATAAAAGCATGCATATCTAATTCATATTTCATAGTTCATAAGCTCCATCATGTGTTCATAGTCAAATACCATGGATCATGCATGGGTTCAAATGGATTCAACTCAAAATCATGTAAACACATCAATTCATGCATTAGAAGATAGAAATTAAGCAGTAAAATTATAGGTTAAAAGAACCCATGAAGATTGAATAAAACCCTAACTTTGACTTGAAAATTTGAACTTGTAAAAAAATTGGAAGATCTTGGGAACCCAATGGAGGAAATGAGTCCATGGGTAAATACTAACATACCTTAGTAATCAAGGCCAAAAAGCTATGGTGAATTAGAAATCTTGAAGTGAACCCCTAGTTTCTTCTTCCTTAGCTTTAGAGAGAATTTTAAAAACTTGGAGGGAATTTGAGATTTAAGAGAATGATTTTAGAATGGGTAGTTTTAGGACTTAACATACTTATATAGGGCTTAGAATAGGGGTTAAAATGATATAGCTTAGGAAACTAGAAGCATAGGAAATTACAAAACTATCCTTGATGATAACGCTCAAATGTCCTTAAAACCAATTATAAGAGGCAATGGTCATAGTTAATAAAAACCCAACAAAGAGTCGGGGTCGAATCCCACATGGAATGGTATATCGTAAATAATTCTTATCAAGAAATCTGTATTGTAAAATTGCTCATTTGTCATAGTAAGAACAAGTGGGCGGATGATTCAACCAATTTATTAAAAAGATTTGGTTATCAATTGTCACAGTTAAACTAAAGTTTCGGAGAATGTAAGAGTTAACAAGCAATCTAGGGGTGCGTGGATTGGAATCTGATATCACATAGGGGTAATTATGTTGCTCTATAGTGATGAACATTCATGAATAGGCTAGGTCATCTTTAATGACGCTAATCATCTTTCGATATCAAAGAATCTATGCATAGAATTTCCTTTTGGTCTTATCTATCTTCCAATCTAAACAACCCAATACCTTACTCTATTCTCTCTTTCGATGTAGAAATAAGGAAAATAGATCCGACCCATAACCTCTATTTTCAAGCAATTTACAGACATCAAACCTAAATTTCTAGTAATGGACTAATTACCCAATCCAATCAATCTCTTTCGAGCAACGACCGGAGCTCAAAAGTAGGAATTAATTTTTCAACCTGAACCCATAAATTAACCTCATGCTAATTAACCCAAATTCATGTATGAACAACAGCAACATAAAGCATAAGACAATACCCGTTACATTAAATCAGCACCCAACCATATAATTGCACGCCTAGATCTTGGGGTTTTACCCACCCATCACAAAAGGCAAAGAAAATATACCTTCCATGAAAGCAACCATGGGTAACATGAAATAGCAATTATAAGTAAACTCACTTTGGATTCAACTTCAATTTTTCAAATTCAAGAGCAAAATTGAAAAACCCAAAAGCTAGAAACTGTTCTTCACAGATGTCAAGTCTTTTCTCTCAATACTCAAAATATTTAACACTCTTTCTATTCTCCATACTCTCCAACACTCTCATGTGGGCTATTTATAGTTTCCCAAAATTTGGCCCAAAAACTCAATGAGTGTCTCACTCGGTGACATTAGTAAGTCTCCCTGAGCTCATTCGTGAATCACCTCTTATGTTTCAGCTCACCTTCTCATGCTCTAGGCTACATGTGTTTGAGCCTTAGTCGGCAAACTCATTTGAGTCTACCTTTAACATTCGGCGAATCGCCGAGTAGCACTTTCGTTTGCCTTTTGAGCATTCAATTTTTCTCTTTGCACTGTCATTTTTTTGCCAGGATCAGCAAGGTCGCCTTGCTCATTCGGTGCATCGCTTTCTCTTTTGGAGCTCGCCAACCTATTTTGATAGACACAAGTGTTATGCACTGTCATTTTTGGAGAGGTCATGCTCACTAGGTGATCCGCCTTTCTCGTCTGGCAATGAACAATGTATAGTCTGCACTTCTTTTTGCATTTTTGGCCATTCTTTCAAACATCAATCCTTGCCTTGTCCATTCGCCTTCATAGCTACAAATCATCAACATATCATTAAAATAGGACAACTTTAGGCATTGAGGACACTTATTATTGATCTAAATAGACCTCAAATGAGTGAAAATCTACCACTTATTACCTGACTTAAAAGGATGAAAGGAGCTTTGTAGGTTGCCTTGATGGACCTTTTGGCCCTTCACGGTCTATGAAGGGAGACGTGAATAAGAGGGGGGAAATGTTGGGCTTCGTAAATAGCCATTATAGCCTCCTCCAAAGTATGTTTACCTTTCATAGGCCTTCTAGGCTACCGTGGAGGGTTCACGGTTGGGCTAAGGTCCGTGAACCTTCCCGTTAAACATGCCTTACACTTTCCAAACTTTAAGGTATTACAATATCCCCACCTTGGGAACATTTGTCCTAGAATTGGACTATAACTAGCATGAAGAGAGAAGGAGAAAAACTAACAACCCAACATGAATGCAATCTCATCAAAATGCACCCAATCAAGGAGGAAAATTGACTCCAAGCTAAAAAAAATACTCAAAGCATCATTCCATAAAGCATAGTTGCATGCATATGGATACATGAGAATGCCTAAAACATATGAATCTGAAATAAAGAACCATGAGGAGCTAAATACCTCAAGCTAGAGTAGGAATGGAGGGAAAAAGCTGAGGATATCGGGACGTCATATCAGCCTCGGCCTTCCAATTATCACCCTCAAATATTTTTGATTCCTCCATACCACCTTTATGGATGCAACTTCTTTATTCCTCAACTTTCAAACTTGTTGGTCTAAAATCTCAACCGAAACCTCTTCATTAGAAAGACTTTTCTTTATATCAAGATTCTCTATTGGTACAATAGATGTTGGATCTCCAACAAACTTCTTCAACAAAGAAACATGAAATATCAGATGTACCAATGCTAAATAATTAAGCAATGCAAGTTCATAAGCGACTTTGCCGATACACCTCATTGTCTGATATGGGCCCACTTACCGGGGACTAAGAATCCCTTTTTTATCAAACCTCATGACACCCTTCATAGGTGAAATTTTCAATTAAACCCAATCATCAATGTCAAACTCAAAATCCCTTCTTCTAACAACGGCAAAGGATTTTTGTGAACTTTGATCTGTTTTCAACCCTTCTCAAATAAGTTGAACCTTTTCCATAGGCTCATTAACCAACTCGAGACCTATCAAAGCAACCTCACAAACTTCAAATCAACCTATAGGAGATATGCATCTCCTACGGTAAAGAGCCTCAAATAGAGCCATATCAATACTTGAATGGTAGCTATTATTATATGCAAAGTTAATCAAAGGCAAATGATCACCCCAATTACTCTTAAAGTCAATCACACAAGCTCTCAACATATCCTCCAAAGTTTGGATAGTTTTCTCCACTTGCCCATCGATTTAAGGATGAAAGGTCATACTAAGATTGACATGAGTACCAAGACCCTTTCTGGAAAGAATTCCAAAATTGAGAAGTCAATTGGGTACCACGAATGGAGATAATGGATAGGGGCACTCCATGCAACCGAACCATTTCCTTCAGATATGACATAGCATAATGTTCCACTGAATAAGAAACTTTGACGGGAATGAAATAAGCCAACTTCATCATACAATCCATAATTACCCAAATCGAGTCATATTGTTGTCGGGTGCGGGGTACCAACAATAAAGTTGATATTCAAGTCTTCCAACGTCCAAGTAGGAATACAAATATTTTGGGACTGACCTCCCGACTTTTGATGCTCAACTTTCACTTGTTCACAATGAGGACATTTAGCCACAAATTCCACAATATTTTTCTTCATTTCATTCTACCAATAGACCTCCCGCAAGTCATGGTACATCTTGCTGGCTCTTGGATGAATGGAATAACCAGAACTATAGGCTTCCGTTAAAATATATTCCCTCAAGTCATCAACATTTGTTACACACAACCAACCTTGATATTGAATCTTGATATCTCCCCCTTGGAAGAAAGCCTCAACAGACTTTTTAAGCACCGGTTCCTTCAACTCAACCAAATCAAGACTTTGCTTAGCTTTCACATCCAACACAAAAGATTATGTTGGACAATTTTGAACAACAACACCACCCTCGTTGGAATCTACCAAAAAAACACCTAGCCAAGATACTCTATTACGCACCAATTCTTTCTTTCCATCCTCAATATATGCAACACTACTCATTGACAACCAACTTAAGGCATCGGCCACCACGTTAGCTTTGCCCGAGTGATAAAGGGCACTCATTTCATAGATTTTCAGGAGTTCTAGCCATCTACATTGGCGAAGATTTAGATCCTTTGGCTTGAACACGTATTGCAAATTTTTTTGTCGGTAAACACATCAACATCAACATCAACATTATAAAAATAATACCTCCAGATCTTTAAGGCAAAAACAACCGGTGTTAACATGAATGGGGACTTAAGATTAGATTTATTCAATCTTTCCAACAATTTCAATTTAAAACAGGTGTTAACATGAATGGGGAAGTGGATTTTTAGATGATCAGTTATCTAATTATTAAATTAACTAATAGGATTCAATTTCAAGAGGGTTCAAACAATGACTAGGGAAATTCTAGGGCTGCAACTCACTTAAGGATTCATGCATAATATCTTATTAAAATGGATGTTAATTAATTATCGAATCAATGATTACAGGGTTAATTGTATGATTATGGTCTCCTGACCTCTAATCGCCTATGATAATTGGTAGCCTAACTACATCGTTGAGCGGGGATAGACTGAACCAATTATCGAGTATTACGATTTCATATTGTTTGTTAACCAAGCAAGGTTTCTAGGTATATCCCTATCCTAGATAAAAATCAACCCTAAATCTAGAGAAGATCATGCGCCTTTTGCCCCCACGTTCTATCATCTTATTCCTCTCCCAAGTTCAATTCGGACAAGACATTTATTTATGTGGTGAGCAAGCATGAAATACTAACACAAGAACAAAAGATTGATTCATATCATAATTAACTTCAATCCAGAAACTCAACAAAATACAATCATCCAGTAGCCACAGCCATAGAACTAGGGAAATTAGCTACTCATATCACGATTCTCAATTTTGCAATGTTTAAATAAAATAAAGAGATTTAATAGAGAAAAGTTTAGGAATGAAACCTAAGAACAGATGAAAAAGCTCCCAAAATTGTCGTTCTTCAAAGCCCAAAAAAATAATATTTTTTAAAATAATATCATAATCTATTTATATTTAGGGCAAAACGGCCAAATTTGGGACTTAGGTCCGCGACGCGGAGACCTCTCTAAAATCAAGCGAGACGCGAACAACTCCTCTCCGCGACGCGGAGAGGATACGCACTCCTCTTCCTCAATCTTCAATACTCGAACAAATATCAAATTCCTCATATGTGACGTGGAGAGGATACGGAGTGGCCTTGTTCTTCATTTACATTTCACTTTCTTATTGCTCTTTTGCTTGGATCCCCTTTTGCTTCCTAGTGTTCACTTTTGCGCTTGTTTCTTCTTTTATCATCACCTGCACAACTAATCATATTGGTTAGTCCAAATGAGTTAATATGACTCGACACTACTAACAACTAGCAAATATATTTCTGAACTTGGCCAAAACATTGGTGTTATTAGGTTCCTAAGCATAAAAATATGCTCAAGATCAGCACCCCACACTTAGAGCTTTGTTCATCCTAGAACAACTTACCATACTAGTACTAGACCTAGACTCACTAATACCGGCATTTGTGTATCCACCAATTACTTTCAGGGATCTTTTCTCAACTCAAAACATGCATGGTCTCATCTATACTTGGCCTAGCCAACTTTCAGACATCATATGACTCAAGTATTGATTCGACCACTTTTTGCAACCCAAGCATTAAATTTCATGCCTGCCATCAGATATCTCATATCTTTCATAAAACAAGTGCCCTCACGCAAAGGAATAGTCTACACACTCAAATCAACAGATTGAATATACATTAAGGACTTTGGCATCAAAGAACAACTCACACTCAAAAAGGAAATTTTACATGTATGCACAGAGAACCATATGCTTGCCCATTATGTACATCTCCACTAATTAAGCACGTTTTGCAAGGAATCAGATAGGGCTTTTCTAGATTGTAATGTAGGCTAAGGGATGGGTAGGAAATTCATATAGTAGTGACTTATACTCCCCTAAGCATTGCTTACATTTTAGACTTCATCACATTTTTCTTTATTTATCAGCCTTCTCTTTACAATGCTATCACAAGTGACTCCCATCATTTTTTGAATTGTCCCTAATTCCTTTATTTTGGAAACCATTTTTTTATTTTTTTTATTTTATTTTATTTTATTTTATTTTATTTTTTAATATTTTTTATCACCTTGTGGCAATCTCTGGCTGCCTATTCACTTTCAATTTTACTCAGTTCAAACAATCTATGCTACAGTGCTTACGCAAGCAGGGTGCAAACAACTTAAGAATTCAATAAAATGATATATGGTAAACATATGGTTACCAACAAATGGCTATAGGCTCAAAGGGCTACTAGTGATAGTACATGAAAAGGCTATACTTTCTGAACATATCCAAGGAGACCTATTATCATTTCCTAAAAAGAGCAACACTTCAATTTTTCTTCAATAACATGTTGGGAAAGTTCTAGACTAAGATACAATACACAGACAATACAATGCATCACCACTCATGGCATAAGTTCAAATCAAGTTGGATCAATCATCAGGAAACACACTCAGCTAATGCAAAAGTTCTATTTCAGCTTAATTTGCAGTGATTGGAATCAAATAAAAGAGTTCAAATGCATCCACATATATTACCCCACATTCTTTCATACAATTTCCCTTTAGAATACAAGCTTCAACACAAATACCATACCTACGACTCAATGATGAAAATTACCCTTAAGACGGTCGTCATCCATCTATCATAGGGTAATGCGACTCAACTACAATGACTGACTCAACCCTAGGAAGACAAAATATTTTTGTGCTTTGCACAGTTCAAAGGGACTATCCTTGGCCAAAGAATCGAAGAAAACCTCCATGGAAACCAAATCTAAAATAAACAAAAAATAAAAATGAAACTACTATTGTTCAACCTCATATATACATCAGAGAGAATTAACACCCCACCCCCACAATGTAAATAGAAGCACTGTCCCCAGTGCTACAAAATATCCCAAATTTATGTACAGAGGTAAGGTGAATCACTCCCTGATCAATCTTCCATAGTGTCTCTACCTTCAGCCTCATCTACAGCCTGTACAGGGTCTACCTCATTCGTATCAAATTCAAAGTCAACATCAGAACCAGTAGGTAGCATGTCCTCATCTGTGGGCACATCATCATCCACAGGCTCATAGAAATCAGGACTAATGCCTAGCAATGCCTTGGCGTGCGAATTCAAGGGGTACCTCCGCTCGACCTGCCTCAACTTCTCCTCAGTGGACGCCCGACATCCATTATGGTGTTGCAGTACCTCCAGCCCATACATACAGGCCATGATCAGTTCATCGCAGCAATGGCACTCTGCAGTGGTGAATGGTGGGCCAATTTCATTATCAGGATGTAACACCCCGACTTTTTGAAACGTCTATATTAACTCGTACCTTCGTGGAAAGACAAAGAGGGTGAGTAATAAATTAAGAATAATGTGGTATGTCATATTTTAAGTGTTTAAGGGTTGTATCTCAAGTTTTGAAGTTAGGTAAGTCACAAAATAAAAGTTGGCGAAAGTTATCGTAAGTTCCTTTATAAAGATTTCTCTGAAATTTGGGTCAAATGTCTGGGAGGTTTTCTCCCAATATATAAATAGTTAAGTGGACCACAAACTATCGAATCAAAGGTCTACGAGTCTAGTTTCCAACACATCAAACCATTTGTTCATATGACTTCAGAATAGAGAGATATTTGCATTTTTGAGAGAATGTGCAAGCAGGCACATGAGGTGGGTCCCCTAAGACTGTGGAACCATATAAGATAGTATCTTCTTCAAAAAAAATTCATTCCAACTGGTAAGAAACCCACAAAATCAAAGAACTAGTCCTCAAATAATCCTTGTGTGTTCATGATCTCTTCTTGACTCCTTATCAAAAATTGCCCTATGTCGCGAGCTTGTCAGTTTGGTATAGTTTTCATGGTGAATTGAGCGGTGTAGCTCTGTGGAGGTTGTGGCAGCAGGGTTTCTTTTAGTGTTTTGATTTATTCAAGTGTTCTAGGTGTGTAAATAAAGGTAGGAACCATTTTTTTATCAGTATATGGATACCTTAGGTCTTGGATAGTAATTTATGATAGGAATCCGTATCGATTGTCAAATTGTTGTAGTAATTCTTGTCCTTAATTTCTTATTGATTTTACTCTTTTTTCAGTGTTGTAGTAGTGAGGACATAGGTAATTTCAGCATAAATTATAAAGTAAGAGGTATGTTAAGGCTATTCCCTTCGTTCGGCATGTTTCCTTCGAGCTTGGGAGTGATATAATAGGGTAGTTAATATCGGTGATCTTATAGATGTAATTGTGAGTGCTTAGCTGATTGAGTGGTTATCAACCCTCATTATATGGACTCATAATTTATTTAGAATGACCCTAAGTTATGAACGACTTGGAAACTATATATATATATATATTATTTGTAGCTAAATTGCTCGCCTTTAGCCTATTCAATTATTTGTTGTCGCCCTTGGGGCTATTGTGGTTAGCTATTGAGCTATGAACTGCCTATGGGGGCAATGATGTTGTCTAATAGGACTATGTTATTTCCTAAGAGGGCTATGTGTTGCCCACGGGGCAATATTCATGCCAAAGAGTGTTATGTGTTGCCTACAGGGCTATTTTGTTGTCAAAGAGGGCTATGTGTTGCCTACAGGGCTATTTTGATGCAAAAGGGGGCTATGTGCAGTTAACAGAACTATGATATTTCCTAAAAGGGCTATGCACTGCCTACTGTAACAACCTGGAAATTCTATGACTTAAGTTAGAGCCTCACCTTATGAATAATGACTTAAAAATATTTAAAATGGTGTTTCTAAACTTAGATTAACGCAATTGACTTGGTTTGGAAAAGTAAAAGTCTAAACGTCAAGAAACGACCAAGACGTCCGGAAACTAGAGAAGAATGTGTTCTAGTGTGTCCTTAGGTTTTGGGCAGGTTTGGTAGTGTCGTATTATGGTTTAATCTTGTAAAAAGGTTTAAACTAGGTAAATATATGTTTATAGGGTCAAAACATTCAAATACGACACTCCGAGGCCACCCTAATGGGACCCGAGGAGGACCCCAACCTTGGCCAAGCAAGCTGCCAAGGCAGCTTGCAGATTGCACTTGGAGGGAATAGCTGCGCGTCGCGCACTTGCTCCCCCAAGGAGAAAAAATTCAGTTCGCAACACGGTCGTGTCGCGGACTCTACTGTCTCGAAATTTAATTCCAAATATCTTTAGGGGACAACTCCACGTCGCGGACTTGTTCCGCGACGAAAATGTAGAAATTTAGAAATTGATTTTTACTACATTAAAGAGTCCAACTAAGTGAGGGGTATTTAGGGTACTTTAGGGGACGTGTATATAATGATTTTTAAGTCAATTTACCTCACTTTTCTCACTCAAACACAAAACCCCAAAGATCAAAACCTAAAGTTCCTCCTCCTCTCTACTCTCTCTCTCTTCCCAAGAACTCCATTGAAGAAGATTGGAGCTTCAAGAAGAAGACCAACTCTCCAAGGTTTCAACTCAGATTTTCGTGGTTAATTTGTCAATAAGGTATGGTTGCTTATCACTCTTGGGAATCCTTTCCCCAAGAGGCCCCTTCAAGCTGAATTTCAAAATCTCCAATTTCTAGGTTTTCAATCCAAAAACGTGGGTCTTCTTTCTAAAGTGAAATTGATGTTATAAACTGACTTGATTGATGTTATATGAACAATTATGGATGAATTTATGTTGTATTGGTGGTTTCTTGAAGAATTACCCATGATACCCATGTTTCTCCTTCTCTTTCCAAATTCTAACCCTAGTTTGTGTTGGATATAAATTGAAGGTTATGAATTGAATGTGATGTTATGTAATTCATGTTTGTATGATGATTCTACCCTAGGTTATGTATAATTAGGGTTGAGTCTTTGAATGAAGCCTTGAAGGCTATGAAGGGAATATGTCAATTGCTTACATTGATGTTGATTATGTTATTACTTCATGAATTACCTTGTATTATGTATTGGTTATGAACTGGTTGGTAATTGAAGTATGAATGTCCCATGAAGGGAAAGACGGTATGAAGGTTGGTTCTTCTTTGAACTCAAGTATGAAAGGTGAATTACTTAGATTGTAATGATGTTATACCTAATGTGTTGTTGTGGTGTTGATGAC